>VRLP01001703.1:0-115862 GCA_009660295.1 Lophius piscatorius
TGAACCTGGACTGTTTTCTCTCCTCAGATATCATCTACTCTGGACGTTAATGAGGCGACGTCGACCGTCTGATTGAGAGAGAAGAAATGTTTCTACGTCACTGAAAAAGAAAACGTGAACAGAGACAAAAACGTGACGTTTTTCCCTTCAGTTCTTTCAGTTTTAAATTACTATGGAAGCCCTATTCTGCCGAATCCAAAAAAAAAAAAAGCAGCAGAAACATTTTATTAAATCATCTGGACGTTTTGGATTTTGGGATACATTTGAAGAAATGTCCCTTTTTATTACGGCGGTAAAGATTTTCTGAAGCACTGATCTCAGGTCGTTGGTCGTTGGTCGCTTAGCGCCTTAGCGGTGTTAGCTTAGCAGTGTTAGCAATCAATAAGTGACCAGAGGAATGAAGAGAATGTAGTATTTGTATTCTCCATATAAGCTGTTTATTTAAAGTTACTCATATCACTGAATGTAAATATTGATGTAAACTCATTTTTTTACAGAATAGAAAAATATTTACTGTATTTTAATCTCATTTATGGAAAATTAAATTAGAAACTTAGAACTCTAAATGAATAGTTCATTTTAATATTTTCAAAACAGATTATTAGAGTTTTAAAGTTCAGGTCCTTTAATAGAATTACAACATATTATTTCATTAATATTTTGTAAAATGATCAAATATTATACATAAAAAATATTATTTAGTAGGTTGTGTTATTAATAATATGAATAATTTAGATTTTTATAACTGAGTGTAAATAAGGACGACAAATTATTTCATAATTTTCTTCCATAAATTGAAGTTTGTTTATATAATCATCATCATCATCATCATCATTATTATTATTATTATTATTATTATTATTATTATTATTTATCAGACATATTTTGTTATTAAGTGATCTCACTCTTTTTAGCACATGTAAATTACTTTTATACCGACCAGTTTGATCTTTGTAAGCAAATTAGTAGGAATTAAAAATATCTGCAAAAAATGTTTACGTCTGTTATGTCAACACTTATTCAATAGTAGATTGTACGACAGCTACCACTAGCTAACTTAGTGCTACATTGTACATGAGCTTTATGAGCTAACTCTGTGCTACATTGTACCTGAAGTATATAAGCTAACTCTGTGCTACGTTGTACATGAGCTATATAAGCTAACTTAGTGCTACATTGTACCTGAAGTATATAAGCTAACTCTGTTCTACGTTGTACATGAGCTATATAAGCTAACTTAGTGCTACATTGTACATGAAGTATATAAGCTAACAGTGTGCTGCATTGTACATGAGCTATATAAGCTACCTGTGTGCTACATTGTACATGAATTATACAAGCTAACTGTATGCTACATTATAAAGGAGCTAAGACAAGTTGACTGTATGCTACAATTCAATGATAGGAGCAAGATGATGTCATAATGTCAGATTACGGGGTTGTGATGATGTCATAGTGATGTCACAATGTCTGCTCGACCACTCAAAGTACTTGTGAAGTACCCGTTCACACAAACCTTCATACAGTGATGATGATGGAGGCTGCCGTGCAACTCGCCAGCTGCTCATCAGGAGCGTTAACCATTCCCCACCAAGTGTTTTGCTCAATGACACTTTGTCATTGAACTTCAGACTGGGACGTTCATGTGGGCCGGGCCAGAACCATCGATCCTCCGATGAGTGGACCACCGCTCTACCAACTGAGCCACGGTCTGAATTGATGCTGATGATAGTCGATGTCTTGATTTCATGTAAGTTTTCATGGAGGGTTCAGTTCTCAGTCCCCCGGTCCGGTTAGAGGTTCCAGTTCCAGCAGGAGTTCTGATCTGATCCACTAAAGTTCAGAGTCATCACCCGGAGCTTCTGTAATCCTCTGCGTCTGTGGTGACCAATCAAACATCTGATTAGCATATCGATGTAGGACGCCACTGAGGCGGCAGCAGAACTGGGTGACCCAAATAGCGTGGCACCCAGGGTTCTGGACGGTCTCCAGGAATCGCTGTCAGGCGGGAGGGGTTGGAGCTGAGATCCAATCCCTCAGGAACAAACTTCCAGCTCACCGTCCTCTCCATCCGAGAGAAAACGGTTCCAACCAGTTGGGACCATCGCTCCACTAATGAACTGTGATGGCGGAGTAATGGATTACTTCAGGTGTAATCGAGTACTTCACCAGTACTTCACCAGTACTCGATTACTGCTACACCTATTACTATTACTGAGCTTTGATATCACAAGACTTAAAATGAACTTAAACGAACACGTCAGCGCTTTCAGCTGTTTTAAATGAAACTGAAAACTGTAGGGTTTCCATGACGACAAATCAGAACCTTCATTTAATGGTTGGGACTGTTACACCTTCAACACGCCTCAAGGTCGCTGAGACGCTCAGATGTGACTGCCTAAAGCAGTTAGCAGTTAGCTAGTATCAGTTATTCGCTTGTTGCGGTTAAGAGCTAGTAGCAGTTAGCAGCTTGTAGTAGTTATTTGCTTGTATGAGTTAACAGCTTTTAAGAGCTAACACCTATCAGCAGCAAGCTATCTAACAGAAGGTGACTGCACACATGCTATCATCAGCCATAGCGCTGGCTTCAGACATGCTAACATTAGTCTTAGTGCTAGCTGCAAACATGCTAGTATTAGTCATAGTGCTTGCTGCAATCATGCTAACATTTGTCAGAGTGCTAGCTGCAAACATGCTAACATTAGTCATAGTGATAGCTGCAAACATGCTAACATTAGTCATAGTGCTAGCTGCATACATGCTAACATCAGCCACAGTGCTGGCTGCAGACCTGCTAACATCAGCCATAGCGCTGGCTTCAGACATGCTAACATTAGTCTTAGTGCTAGCTGCAAACATGCTAGTATTAGTCATAGTGCTAGCTGCAAACATTTTAGTATTAGTCATAGTGCTAGCTGCATACATGCTAAAATTAGTCACAGTGATAGCTGCAAACATGCTAACATTAGTCATAGTGCTAGCTGCATACATGCTAACATTAGTCAGAGTGCTAGCTGCAAACATGCTAACATTAGTCATAGTGATAGCTGCTTACATGCTAACATTAGTCACAGTGTTAGCTGCAAACCTGCTAACATTAGTCATAGTGCTAGCTGCATACATGCTAGTATTAGTCATAGTGCTAGATGCATACATGCTAACATTAGTCATAGTGTTAGCTGCAAACATGCTAACATCTTGATGGTCTATTTTTTCATGGCGGGGGCCATATTGGCTTTTATGTAACTCTTAAATTTGGAAGTGACACCTGTATCTGTCCTCTAGACCAAATATCGTCTCATGTGGGAGGGGCTAATCACGAATAATCCTCCGACAGTCATTCCCTCCTCAGACGCGTTGACCTGACGCTGACCTGCTGGACCCTCCGGCTGCGTCTTAACAGCAGGAGATACGACGGACGTGACCTCTAACCTTTCACAGCCGCCGCCATCAGACAGGCTGACATTTTAAATTTGTGATTTCTGCTCGCCGTAAGGAGGCCGTTAGACCTGGAAGACTGAGAGACGCGCGCGTCATTAAATCTGATGGACAGCAGAAGAAGACGGAGGAAGACTCCAGAACGGATCATGAGAAGGAGGAGATCTCTGATCAGAGGTGGATGAAGAATTCAGATCTTTTACTCGACTGAAAGTATTAATACCACAGTATTACTCCACTACAAGTAAAAAAAACTGCTTTCCAAAGATTAATGAAGCAAAAGTATTAAAGTATTATCAGCAAAGTGCACATCCAGAAAAATAAAAATGTTGTAATTTAATCACTTTATGCTCTACGTGTTGAAGGTTGAAGTAATCAAACTACTTCCTGTACATCTAGTAGCACTTCCTGTCCTCAGTGATTTTTTTTTTCCCAGTCTGAAGTCATCTTTGGAGGAGATACGTAACAACCGATGTCGTTTTTTTTTTTAACCATTTCGACCTAAAATAGACTTTATATCACCTTCAGAGTAAGTGTTAGCCATTTTTCTGTGGCTAATTTATCGTTTTAAAATCAGAATTCTGAGCTAACTAGCCAGCTAATATCCAATAAAAGCTCAAGAGCAGTTAGCACGACTCTTCCAGATAATTCCAGAAATATCCTTCAGTGTCTCACAGTGATCGCGCGAATGATGACGTCATCTCATTAAGGGAGCGCTACAGGTGTGACCGGACTTCATGGCTGCAGTACCAGCTTTGACCACATGAACTCAGGTTTACCAGGTAGGAGAGTGGTGGGGGCGCTGTTTCATTCCCTTTGATCAAACGAAAATGTTCAATATTTGTTTTGTTAAAGATTTTGTTTATAAAATGTAGTTCTTTATCCGTGTGTTTTTTATTTTACTGTTGAATATTTGTGTCAAACTGAAATCCAAAAGAAAGATAACACGTTATAAACCCCATAGGGAAATTACAATTATATATATATACAATTAGATTTAACAGTTATAGATATAATAGTCTTTTTCACATTGAAAACAACTGATAGATTAAAATGATAAAAACTCATGTTCAACTATGTTTTGACAGATATAAACACCAGAGAAAAAAAGATGAGAACGCCACCTGTAAGCTACATATAATGCAAATTTCAATTTCAGGAAGAACTGGTTTTGGACGATCGAGCTCCAGTTTGCTTGAAGAGTCCCCCTGAGATCAAACAGGCTTTTTCCCCCACATTTGTGTCTCCGACCTGTTTTACAGTAACTAAATATAGATAAACATGTGATAAAAACAAATGAGGGGAATTTTATTTGTGTGAAACAGGCGACAGACAATCTGAAGACAAAAAGTGTTTTTATTCAAAGTTCTCCATCAGGCACTGGTTCTCATTGGAGTGGCTACCTGGGTCACATGACACACGGCTAACTGGGTCACATGACACACGGCTGCGGATCAGAGGCGAAGAGCTTCCCGCTTGCTCGTCAGAAGTAACAGATGGGTCGATTTTCAACATCAGAGACATTTACATTAAGGGTTTGAATCAATGAAACCACAGAAGAAGAAGAGACGAGGCGTTTAGTAAACTCACGGGTTAGTTTATGGCGAAGAGAACACCTGGGACACAAAGACGCAAAAACGTTGATGCTACGGCTTCTCTGTAGGAGACGAGTGGAAAGCTAAGAAGTTAGCTAATGTCGCTCTAAACTTACGGTAGCTAGTGTCAACAAGGAACATGTTGTTTAAATGTCAACGTTAGCTAATGTCCTTTATCGAAATGTTTCAACAAGGTTAGCTAAGGTTAGCTAATCATCTTTTTGCCGTTTAAAACCGCTAATGAACTCGTTACTTGTATTGTTTCAGATAAACTGAACAGCTAACATGCTGACTTAGCATGCCAACTTGTATTTGTCTAAGGAAGATAATTTGTTGTCTGTGGCTAGCTGGACCTTGAGGCTAGTAAAAATGCTAAGCTAATATCATCCAGATATCTAAAAAAAGCCCAGCTGTCTCAAAAAACTCCCACGGATACGATTTTAAATACATGATGTCGTCAAAAAGTCTGTTGATTCATAATTCAGCAGTGAATTAGTCACAATTTCTTGTTTCAATTCAATCTCATGCAAAACGTTAGCATTATCATTTTACCTTTAGCCTGTCAGCACAACAAATTTAAGAATAGAATTCTAATATTGAAAAGTTAAAGATAGCATAATAAAATTAGTAGAGTAACGTTAGCAAGAAAATATTATTGATATAATATTGTTCCAGTCGATTGTCATCAGCATTCCTCGGCATTTTCGTAAGAGAACGGGTTAGCGTTAGCATTTTTGCCATTAGAAAGTCAGCATTAGACATGCCGAGATTAAAATTTTAAAATTTCATCCATGCATTTTTATTAAACCACAATCCTTTTCAGCAATATATTAACAATAGAATCTTAATCTTAGCATTATGGGAACATTTGATTGACAGCAGTAGCATTTAAGTATTTTTTGCATTACAAGGTTAACGTTTCACTGTGAATTGCACATTGGTTAAGGTATTAACTCCAAGTCACTGTGTAAGATGTTAGCTGCTAGCCACCAACTCACGTGTTAGCTAATAGCCACTGCTTATTTCTTAGTTATTATGATGTTAGCCACTAGCCATTGACCAAGCAATTTGCTACTAGCTATTTGCCACTAATTAAACTGTTAGCTACTTGCCAGCTGCTAAAGCGTTAGCTTCACGTTACTGGGTATGATGTTATTCTCGAGTTACTGTCTAAGGTGCTAAACTTATAGTCATATGCTAATTAACTCACTGGCTACTAAGCTGTTAGTCAATATTCACTGACTGAGTTGTTGGCTGAGTTAGTGATCACTGGCTAATATATTAGCTAATGGTCACCGGCTAAGATGTTAGCTTCAGGTCACTGGGAAAGAAGTTAGCTGCTTGTCATCAACTAAGGTGTTTGCTATTAGCGAATGATTAACCCGTTAGCTACATACATCTGAATCATATGTTAGCTCCTTGGTACTGGGTAAGGTGTTAGCTACTGGCCACGTGCTGATTGCTCATTAGCTACTAAACTCTCAGCCAGTACTCACTGTCAGATTTGTAAGCTACTAGTCACTTATTTAGCCACTGGTTACTGTCCACTAGTTAAAATGTTAGCAACTATCTACTTGCGTCGTTGTTAGCGGTTAGTCACTGATGACTAGCTAAGATATTAGCCAGTAGCCATCGACTACTGGTTAAGACACTAGCATATAGCCACTGGCTAAGCTGTTAGCTACCTTAAAGGATGCATCAGATGCTATGTTTGCGGCATAACTATGCTAATATTTACCGATGTGGGCGGAGCCTTTCACATGTACACTTAAAACCCTTTTTCTTCAGCTTCAAAAACAAAATAATCAAAATGAGTTCAACCCAATAGTTGAGCGGGACATTAAAGGATTAATGGCCATAAAACTAAAGCCAGCAGTACCACAGGAAACCACCGGGGGCAGCATCACCATCATTAAAGCAAGACGGCGACGTTAGAAGAGCAAAATATTACACACAATGAAAGAAATGGCGGTTCTGACAATCAGGGTCGGAGGTCGCGACAGGAGGTCCGTCTCAAACTACAAACAGTCGCCGTCAATCCAAGGTCATGGCGAGTCATCGAAAGCTAGAGGCAGAGCTTCCAGGCTGGAGGTGGAGATCTTGCGCTACATATTAGCAGGTATGGCTACTTGGAGGCTACATGAAGAGCTACAGGTAAGTTAGCGTCCATCATCATCCCGCCGCCACCGGATTCCCAAACTCCTCCTCGTTTGGGCGGAGTCTTCGCGCGACTCCGCCCGCCAGTCTAAACTCATGGTGCGGAAACAGTTTCATCTCAATGCTCTCGATCGCGGCGGCGCACCGGCACTGCGAACAGCGGCAGGGTCCGAGTTGGTGACGTCAGCTCAGGGTCGGAGGTCGCGGATGCGGGCTGCTCGGTCTTGTTGCCCCGGGGATTTGAAGGCGTGGCAGAAAGGTCCTGGCAGACTTCGTAGGAGTACTTCCTCTTCTGGAGGGCCTCAGCTCGGACTGCCAGCGAGCGCGCACACACCGTCAGCAGCACGATGAGTGCGCCCAGCAGCAGCGACACCATTGGCCAGAGGACGCAGTGCAGCAGGACGTTGTTGTCATGGGAACGGCGCCACAACACGTCATCAGGCCTGAAATCAGAAAGGGAATAATAGTTCTGGTGTAGACATTGCTCTGCCCCCGTACCACAATGACTATCGTCTTTCAATGTTGCTAATGTTAGCTTCACTTGTTAAGAGGTTAGCATTCGTCGTTCAATCGCAATTTTAGCAACTGAGGTCCCGCCTTTTCAGAACGAACACACCATGTGACTAAAACCGGCAAAAACACTAAATGAAGCTATCCGAGCTATCAATAGCTAAAGTCAGATATCGTAGCTAGTGTCATTTTAAGTAAGCTATGACATCATATGTTAGGTAAAGTCAGCCATCTTTGCTAAAGTTAGTTATCATTTTAAATGTTAGAAAATTACAGATATCATAGCTAATGTTGGCTAAAGTCAGCCATCTTTGCTAATGTTTGTTATAATAGCTATTATAACAAACATTATAGCTCATTTTAGCTACAATCAGATATCACCGCTAACGTTAACTAAAGTCATCTATCATAGCCAATGTTAGCAAATAATAACTATCATATGTGATGCACGTAAAGACAGCTGTCATAGCTAATGCTAGCTAACGTCAGATATAATAGCTAATGTTAGCTAAAGTTAGCTATCACTGCTAGTGTTAGGTAAAGTCAGATATCATAGCTAGTGTTAGTTCTCGTAGCTAATGTAAGCAAATGTCAGATATCATAGCTAATGCTAACTATAGTCAGACATCATAGCTAATGTTAGCTTAAGTCAGCTATCTTAGCTGATGATAGCTAACGGTGTCGAGACTCACCTCCTCTGCTGGTTGAAAAAGCAGGTGAAGGTCTGACCGCTGAGCTCCTGATTGAAGAACTCCTCCCACCACAGAACGCTGGCCTGGTTCTTCTGGTTGTCCCGCTCACAGGGCGGCACATACGAACACTGGCGACAGGAAACAGCACCACATCAGTGACATCATCCTCATGCCATCACTGAGATGCAGTCAGTTGCACCGTGACGCCTTTCAGTGACATCGTCACACCATCAACTACTTTTTCACACCATCAATGACATCATCAAGGCCCTGAGAGACACCGCAGCCCTCCGTCACCGACATCATTACGCGCCTAAATCTGGCACTGGCCCAGCAGGGGGCGTCGTAATCCCTGATTTGCTCAGAAGGGGGTCGATGCTAATTTCTTCTTCAGGGCCGTTTTAGTTTCAAACACAGGAAGTGGCAGGAGGCTGATTGGTGCCGGCTGGTTACCGGAGATCAGCTGGTTGCTATAGCAACTGTGTGATTCTTTTTTTTTGGGTGTCCGTGGGTGGGTTAGGGGGGCGGGGTGATTGGAGCTGAAGGAACAAAACAACTGATAGCCAATTTCAGCTTTCACAGCTAGAGCTTGTACTTTTAGGATTTTATTTATTTGACTTTTAGTTCACCAGCGAAGATGCCGCAAATGAAAATCAAATGTCAAACACGTCTATGAATGGAACCACCTGCAGCCGGGCGCCTTTTTAAGACGGTTCTGAACGTGTTCAGTGAAAACCAGCTCTTTGAGGTTCAGGTCCTTTTTTTTTATATAAGTTCCAATGGACTTCAGGGAGATGCAGAAGGAAGAAGTAGAAGCAGAACAGAATGTAAATAAGGAGGTTGAGGGTGTGAGGTGACCAGGCGGACGACAAGCAGCGATGGGTAAGAACCTCAGGGCGGGAGATAAACCCTGGAGATCCATGGTGGACGGTGTCCAACATGTCCAGACGCTGAGAAGATGCATGCATGACGAAGACGTCAGCGTAGTCCAGCCCAGACACAAAGTCGGCAGGGACAAGTCGCCATTTGTTCCTGAAGGAAAGGCCCAGACCTAATTCAAGAGTTATGAGGCTATGATGTCATCGTTACATGACATTTTCACAGACACTGTAATGAGATCAGCAGTGGATGGTGATGTCACCGCGAGTGGTGCAGTAGAGGAACAGAAAGGATCTAAAACAGGGTATAATCGGGATATAAAAGGGCATCATTGCAGTACAGAGAAGTAAAGCTGGGGTATTAAAGGTAAAGTGGGGTATAAATTGTATAGTAGGGGTATAACAGCAGGGTTGGGGTAAAGTAAATAAGAATAGTAAAGGAAGCGCAAGCCTGAATTCTAAAGCAAAAACTCATTCAGTCTCAGTTTCAGTTTTTCACCAGTTGCTGAATGTGAGGAAAGAAAAAATAAATATTCATCCGTTAGAAAACTGAGATATTTGTACTGAGATACTGACAATCTCAGGACCTGGAGGACTTAAGAGCCAATGTTAGCTACTTTTAGCTTTCATTGCTAACATCATTGCTAACATTAGCCTATGTTAGCTGTTTTTAGCTTTCATTGCTAACATTAGCCAATGTTAGCTACTTTTAGCTTTCATTGCTAACATCACAGCCAACATTAGCCAATGTTAGCTACTTTTAGCTTTCCTTGCTAACATTAGCTAATGTTGGCTACTTTTTGCTTTCATTGCTGACATTAGCCAATGTTAGATACTTTAGCTTTCATTGCTAACATCATAGCCAATGTAAGCTACTTTTAGCTTCCATTGCTAACATCATAGCCAACATTAGCCAATGTTAGCTACCTTTAGCTTTCATTGCTAACATTAGCCAAAGTCAGCTACTTTTTGCTTTCATGCTGACATTAGCCAATGTTAGCTACTTTAGCTTTCATTGCTAACATCATAGCCAACATTAGCCAATGTTACTGTACGTTTGTTTGTTTGTTTATTTGTTTATTTGTTTATTTGTGGTCAGATTATTACCCAGAGGTAAGTTTTAGTATTTCCTACAAATAATTCAGACATTAATGGATAAATCTGCACAATTCTTTCCTAAACCTCCGGCTCTGTTGTGTTTTTTTTAGTTAATAATATATTCAGATGAATATATAATGATCCGTAAATATACTTCTACCTTAATACTAACCAGCCGACGGCTCCTGGCTGGGCAGGGACTCAAAGACGCCCCCCTGATGACCCGGGGCTCAATACGCTCTTCCTCATTACACTTAATTAGTTTACCTCAGAACACACACACACACTCACACACACACACACACACACACACACACACATACACACTGAAGCCCCGCCCATCATCATTAATTTTTCATAACACAATTAAGTCATAAATGAGGAAATTAATCTGCGACTGATTGGCCGCCTCACTTCCTGCCTGCACATCCAGACTTGCTCAGATAGTTACACCCCTCAGCCATAACATTATAACCACCATGGAAGACCCCCTGAAGGTGAGCTGGGGTCTCTGGTCTCAAGATGTCGGCAGCAGAACCTTTCAGTCCTTTAAGTCGTGAGGCTTCATGGATCCGACTGGTTAAGGTGGTCCTGAAACCATTCCTGCTCCGTGTCGGGGAGCGTCATCCTGCTGGAAGAGGCTGCTGCCATTAGGGAATGCTGTTTCCATGGAGGGGGGGGGGACTTGGTTCCACACCAGTGATGACATCATCACCATCATGTGATTTCATATCCCAGATCTCGTCTCCTCATTTAATCTCTGACAAAAAATTACATCTGACCTGAATAGAGATACTGCCGCACAGGAAGTGTGTATCCGTGTGTGTATCCGTGTGTGTGTATCCGTGTGTGTATAAGTGTGTGTGTATCCGTGTGTGTATAAGTGTGTGTGTATCTGTGTGTGTGTATCCGTGTGTGTATCCGTGTGTGTGTATCCGTGTGTGTATAAATGTGTGTATATCTGTGTGTGTATAACCGTGTGTGTATAAGTGTGTGTGTATCAGTGTGTATGAGTATGTTTGTCTGTATTTGTGTGTGTGTGTGAATCACTGTGTGTGTGTATATAAGTTTTTTTTTTCTGTGTATATCTGTGTTTTATTGTGTGTTTATGTTTGTGTGTGTGTATATCAGTGTGCATGTGTGTATCAGTGTGTGTGTTTGTGTATATATCAGTGTGTTTGTATGCATGTGTGTATCAATGTGTGTGTGCGCAGCAGTGTTTGTGTGTATCAGTGTGAGTGTGTGTATGAGTGTATCAGTGTGTGCGTGTATCACTGAGTGTACACACACTCACCCACGCACACATTGTGTACGCGTGTATGTGTGTGTGTGTGTGTATCAGCGTGTGTGTATCTGGTATCTGCTCCTCTGTTCCTGTTAAATAACAGTTTTCCTAAATAACTCTTTCAGTAAAATCCTCGTCGCTGTAAGCGCGACATCGTTACACAGAGTACGATTACATCCCATAATATTATCACACATCATGATTTCAGTTATCGCACGGATCAGTCAGAGGGATTACAGGCCGCAGAGTAATCTGATTACAGAGGAGTGGGATGTTGGACTGTGAGAGGAAGGTCACATGACTGTCAGGACAAACGGGTTAAATGTCCCTTTAAATAATAATAATAATAATAATAATAATACATTTAATGGTCTTTTTATTTCTACTGATGTTACAAATAATCATTTTTTGTTTTTTTTGTTTGTTTTTTAGACATTATTATAATAATTCTCCTTTAGTATTTTATTTTTCCTGGTTTATATATTTTTTATATAAAATATATCCTTTAATAATGACATATTTAGGGGAAACGACCCTTTAATCTTAATGTCACGTCAATCAGCTGGTCCACAGGAGCCATTAGAGACCAGAGACCCCCGACCCCCGACCCCCCCACTGACACCAATTAACTTGGTCTGTCTCCCAGTCCATCCATCTCTCCCTCCCTTCTTCCCTCCATCCCTCCACCTCTCATCCATCCATCCCTCCCTCCCTCCCTCCATCCCTTTATCTCTCCATCCATCCATCATCCATCCATCCCTCCCTCCACCCATCCATCCATCCCTCCCTCCTTCCATCATCAATCCCTCCCTTCCTCCCTCCATCCCTCCATCATCCATCCCTCCCTCCATCATCCCTCCCTTCCTTCCTCCATCCATCCCTCCCTCCCTCCCCATCCAGCCATCCCTCCCTCCCTCCATTCCTCCAACTCTCCATCCCTCCTTCCATTCCTCCCTCCACCCCTCCACCTCTCCATCCACCCCTCCCTCCCTCCACCCATCCATCATCCATCCATGGAGGGATGGATCCTCCCTCCATCCCTCCACCTCTCCATCCATCCATCCCTCCATCCACCCATCCATCCTCCCTCCCTCCATCATCCATCCATCCATCCCTCCCTCCATCTACCCAGTCAGTCTTCATGAATGAACTCTCTCTCCTCTCTCTCCACTTCTTTACACTTCATCTACTCATCATTTCCGTTACCGTGGTGACAGAGCAGCATCGATGACGCTTCATCTCCTCCCTCTATATTTACTCTGTTGCCACAGTGACGACCCAGACGTGCACTGAAGAGGAGGAAGACCTCGGACGGACACCTCTCTGTTTTATGACGATTGGCCAAAAGTAAACGGACACCCGAAAATCATTCTAAGACATGTGGACAAAAGTCTGTGGACGCCTGAACTCAGTTCTCATGACAAATAACCATTAAAGTGTCGTGTTTGTTTTACCTTTGGGTTGAGGACAAGCTGTTGCTCATCAAAGTGCAGCAGAGCCACGGAGTTGGACTCAGAGTTGTTAACAAAGATTTGGAGGCAGGGATAGAGGGACGTCCCCTTACAGTCCGCCCCGCAGGTAAACACGCACTCAAACATCTCCTCAGGACGCAACACCGACACAACCTGCAGGACGGACAACACAGCAGTCAGATTTATCTATGAACACTTGAACGTACGTCAGCAGTTTTTATCTTTTTTTTTCCTAATCTACTTTATTATTTACTCTTCACATAAAGGTAATCTGGTCATTCGTAAATATTTATTTTTTTGCCGCACAATTAGCATTAGCTTAGCATAAATTAGCAAACAGGCCAATATTCTCCTTCTTTTGGCTCTGACCTTTTAGGGGTTTTCACGGCGATTCCATTCTTTATTTTTAACTTGCTAGGTGCCATAATCTGGTGGAAATCAACTGAGCGTTAAGCCCCTCCTCCAGGAAGTAAATGTCAGTTTAGAAATCATTAGCAAGGTAAACAAGTTGTTTACATAATCAAAGGTACTACGAATAGCAGACTTACAGTATAAGACAATAAGCTCTACACTGTAATACAAAAGTCCACTAGCAAAGCATATCTACATCCTGTTAGCATTAGCCTAATGACATCATACAATATGTGATTAAGTGGATCATGTGTCTTATGACTCAATTGTTAGCTTAATGAGCTAACTGACAGTCAGTGGGTGGTCTGAAGGGGAAGTAGCACATCACAGGCTACAGAGTTTAGCAATGTTTTAGCTTAATAGCTTAGCTCTGTCGTCTGTTCACAACCAGTAATACGATATGTTAACACGATATCCCGTTGAAAACAACAAATAATAAAATGCTAGCTAGTAAAGGTAAAGCAAACATGTTAGCATGTGGAAACCAAGTAATGCTAAGATGCTAGCATGCTGCTGTAAAAACCTGAACTAAATCTTATCCATTATCCAGAAAGCCTCTCCAGACTATTAGCATTAACCTCCTTCCTTTAGCATGACATCACAGTGTATGCTATCATCTGTAAATGCTCTGCTATTATGTTAATGATGAAGAACTCTTTAAATATATTTTTTACGGTACTTGTGGTTTTATCATATTTTAGTTTTACTTTTCATTCCAGTGAGAATGGAAAAGTAATGTGTATCACTAAAACTAGCTTAGCATATTAACTGGAATGTCCAGATTCCAGAAGATTCCTTTGATCTTGATCTTTAAGTAAACGAATAAATAAAAATATGCAGTCGATGGAATCCGGTTAGAAAACAAAACGCCATCCTGTGAGTTGGTCTGAGGTCTGATGTGGTCTGGGTGGGGTTCTGGATCAGGTCCTGCTGTGAATCAGCTAAGAGCCTCATAAATCAGCAGCTATGAATCTGTCATCAGTGAGACTGTGGCGGCGAAGGATGTGATTTTATTCGGAGGCTGAGCTTCAGGAGAAAACAACTCCATCAGACCGGAGCCTCTGATAAAAGCTAGAGTGTGACTGATAGCGTGATGGATGATTGACAACTCAGAGCGTCTGATCCCGTCACATCAGAGCCAATCATACGTCTGATCTGCTCTCTTCAGGTCACATGACCACAGACAGCAGGAGATCAGTAAAATAAACAAGCAGATGTTTGTGTTTATTCTTCTCCTGCTTTAGAAAATAAAATGAAGCAAATTTTTTTTTTTGCTGCACTTGAATAAATAAAGTTTTTAGAATTGACCCCTTTCATCTGTTTCAAGCCTTTGCTAAGCTAATACCAGCATGCTGCTACAAGAAAAGGCCAAAGCTGACACTAGCACGCCGCTAAGAGAGAGACTCATGCTAATTTTAGCACGCTGCTATGAGAGGGACTCAAGCTAATGCTAACACAAAGCTTAAACAAAGACTAAAGCTAATGCTAGTCTGCTAATATGCGCTAGCCGGCGCACAACAATTAATACTGACATATTAGCCAGTTGAGAAATAACAATGCTAATATTTTAACGAGTCAGTGATGTCATCGTTGCGCTACAAAAAAAACCAAAAAAAACTTTTAAACTTAATAAATAATAAAATTGTGTTAATTGTGTTAATAATACATTTTTGGGAATTTCCATCATTAATAAATAATTTTAATATAAACCTCTCGCACGACTAATGACGATCATTCAAAAGTACTTTTAATACAGCAGAGCCTAAATATTGAATAAAATATCTTAATTAAACATAAAGTTTTAATCTAATCAGTTTTTATGTCAAATTTTGAAAGTCATTAAATCAATTTTTAATGATTTTATACCAGAAATGTTTTTCATTAGTTGAGTCAAAGTGAATAAGTATTAATAATTATAAGATTTATTAATGTGTTCATTTTATGTTTAATACATGAATCATAAATAGATGGTTTATAATAATAAAATATAAGTTTTTTTTAGCTTTAAACATAATAATCTGATATAAAACATCAGTTTCAGGTTAAATTTGACTCAATTTAATCTAATCAGAATAGAAAATCATCTTTAACAAAGATAAAACTAATTTAATAGTCTGGATTAAATGGGTTTAATCAAGTTTAATGTTAATGGTGTTTATAAAATATTATAAATTGTATTTTTTACTAAGACAACCTGCAAATTATTATTGTTTATTAAAAAACCAACCGATAAAAACAGTAAAAGTTTAATATCAATGTAAAATTGAATAATAATAAAACCTCTAAAGTCTACTAAAGGATAATGGAAGGATGATAACATATTTTATTCGGTTAAATACTGGATCCCTCCTCTACAGTAACCACCGGAGCTCCGGCAGCGGCCGCAACCCGAGGACCGGAGGCTCCGGAAGCTCAGCGGGGCTGCGCGCAGCTCGTGGCCGGGCTCACCGTGCAGTTGGCCGGCTTGCTCTGGAGGCTGTGCAGCGTGGGACTGAGCCAGCAGAAGCCCAGGATGAAGAGGCTGAGGATCCCGCAGGCGATCAGGAACAAACCCAGACGGATGCTCTTATCCTCCGCCTCCGAGTATTCGTACGACACCCGGATCTTCGCCATGGCCCCGCGGAGACCTCCGGCGGCATGGAGCGGCGACGAGGACCGGAGAACCGGAGGACTGGGGAGGGAGAGAGGAGACGATGGGGAGTGAGGCTGGTTTGTGTCTGCTTCATTTATCCTCCTCCTCCTCCTCCCTTCACCACTCCCCCCTCCTCCCATTCTGACTGTTAATCACCGGGAGTAATCTGATTACTCTCATCAGTACAAGAATGAAAGTTCCAAACATAACTGAATGTACAGGAACGAAGGAACTTCTACTCTATTACTCAGAGACAAATATACGTTACTTTTACTCGATTACTCACAGGCAGATATGATTACTTTTACTCTATTACTTATGGATTACTTTTACTCTATTACTTACAGCAGATATGATTACTTTTACTCTATTACTTACAGGCTGAAATGATTACTTTTACTCTATTACTTACAGGCTGAAATGATTACTTTTACTCTATTACTTACAGGCTGAGATTACTTTTACTCTATTACTTACAGCAGATATGATTACTTTTACTCTATTACTTACAGGCTGAAATGATTACTTTTACTCTATTACTTACAGGCTGAGATTACTTTTACTCTATTACTTACTGGTCCCTTGAGTGAATCTCGCACCTATTGGGGGCGGAGTCCAGGTGAGACTGTGATCATCTCTGTGACATCATAGCCTGCTCCAGGTGTGTCTGAGGGGAGGTCATAAAAACATGATGTAATAATGACTCTGCGGATCCTCAGGTGTCCAAATACTTCTGTCCAGGCAGCCGAGGAGGTTTCTATGGTTTCCTCTCTCTCCCTCTCTATCTCTCTCTCCCTCCCTCTCTCTCTCTCCCTTCCTCCCTCGCCCAGTTGTCCTGACGCTGGTCCTCTCTGTTACAGGAGATAAGCCTCTTAGCGGCGCCATCAGGAGTCACAGCCGCGCTGAACTCCGACCCCAGAGGTTTAATCTGGACTGAAATAGTCTTTATGTTTCATAAAAATAAATGTTCATAAACCTGGAGATTAAAATATTTAAATCTCTTAGCATAATTAAGCTAATGCTAACATTATAACCCAGCTAGCAGCATAAGAATGACTTATGTGCTAATGTGCTAGCTCGTGAGGTTAACGTCATGTTGTAAAGACGTGCTTTTCAAGCTCTTCAAACATCTCTAAACATAATAAAGCTAATGCTAAAGTGGCTACCAAGCTAGTAGCATAAGAATGGCGGAGAAAGAGCAGCTAAAACAACAAAATTCTAACATGCTAGCTTTTGAGGGTAGCTTCACGTCCTAAAGATTGAATCATTCTTTACAACCTCTCTTAACAATGATGGGGCTAAAGCTATTAGCTAGCTAGCAGCTTACGAATGACAGAGAAAGAGCAATACAAACGTCTCGATGCTACTATGCTAGCTCGTGAGGTTAACTTCATGTTGTAAAGACGTAACTTTCAAGCTCTTCAAACATCTCTAAGCAGGATGACGCTAAAGCTATTAGCCAGCTATGTGCAATAATGACTAAGAAAGAGTAGCTAAAACGTGTCAATTCTAACATGCTAGCTTGAGATGGTAACTTTAAGCGGTAAAGATGTGAATCTTTATATTTTTAAAGATCTCATAGCGTAAAAAGCTAATGCTAGAGCGGCTAGTCAGCTAGTAGCTTAGGAATGGCCGAGAAAGAGCAGCTAAAACTCCTAAATTATAACATGCTAGCTTGTGAGCGTAGATGCATGTTGTAAAGATTGAATTGTCTTTACAAACTCTCTTAACATGATGGGGCTAAAGTTATTAGCATGCTCGCAGCAAAATAAAAAGCGCTTGAAGCTAAAGCAAAAAGCTTAGCCCGCTAGCAGAATGAGACATACTTACAAGTGTGTAACATGCTAACTCGTGAAGTTAGCTTCATGTTGGACTCGTTTAAACCTAAATAAGTTTTTCCTTTAAAGTGTTTAAACGAAACCATCTTTTTACTCATGAAGCGTTTTAAACATGGCGTGTGGATTTCTGGCGTCTGACGTGACTCGTCGCGCTGCAGAGGAAGCCTCGCTGTGATTGGCTGTAATCGGGTCGGCAGATTATTATCATCTATGAGGATCAAGAGATTACAGATGATAACGGACCCGAGGAGGACGAGGAGGAACATGCCGCGGCGCCATCATCACATTCCGTCAGATTAATGGGATCATGTGACCAGTGTGCTGCTCTGGTGGGCGGGGCCAAAACCCGGTGTTCGGACTGAGCGCTCAGAAATCCATGAATCAGCAGGACGACTAGACGGGCGGGTTCTATGTCCGAGAGCAAGACACAAAAATAAATCCGGATCTGAGATGTAAAGCGGGATTAACCCAAAACTCGAACACGAGTGGATCCAGAACCCAGAACCTCAGCCTGGGTTCTGGAACTCAGTGTCCGTCAGGACATCGACTGAAATACCTTGTCTAGGGGTTCAGACCTGGATCAGGTTCTGTCAATGACCAGGTTCTGTCTTACGTCACGTCCCTGTCTTACGTCACGTCCCTGTCTTACGTCACGTCCCTGTCTTACGTCAGGTCCTGTCTTAGATCAAGTTCTGTCTTAGGTCAGTTCCTGTTTGACGTCAGGTCCTGTCTTACGTCAGGTCCTGTCTTACGTCAGGTTCCTGTCTTACGTCAGGTCCTGTCTTACGTCAGGTCCTGTCTTAGATCAAGTTCTGTCTTACGTCAGGTCCTGTCTTACGTCAGGTCCTGTCTTACGTCAGGTCCTGTCTTAGATCAAGTTCTGTCTAACGTCAGGTCCTGTCTTACGTCAGGTCCTGTCTTAGATCAGGTCCTGTCTTACGTCAGGTCCTGTCTTAGATCAGGTTCTGTCTTACGTCAGGTTCTGTCTTACGTCAGGTCCTGTCTTACGTCAGGTCCTGTCTTACGTCAGGTCCTGTCTTACGTCAGGTCCTGTCTTAGATCAAGTTCTGTCTTACGTCAGGTTCTGTCTTACGTCAGGTCCTGTCTTAGATCAAGTTCTGTCTTACGTCAGGTTCTGTCTCAGGTCAGGTTCTGTCTCGGGTCAGGTTCTGTCTCGGGTCAGATTCTGTCTTGGGTCAGGTTCTGGGTCAGGTTCTGGGTCAGAACCTGGGTCAGGTTCATCTGCCACTGGATGTCTGGGGAATATTAAGGATTTTATTTTATTTCTAAAATCTAACTTTCTCTCAGACGTCAAGAAGACGAGGGAAAGTTTCCCGTGATCCGTGTTCTGGTTCTGGTTCAGTTTGATTTCTTACTTTTATTCTGCGCAATGTAACTTAAATTAAGAAAAACGAAAAAGATGGAAACTCAAACGTCTCACTTTAATTCATTATTTAGTTTATCTTAACTAATGTCTAATTATTTTTAATATTTTAATATTTTTGAACTAATATTTTATTTTTTTCTATTTTTCTTTCATAGCTGCTTTCACTAACTTTTCTAACTTTCTCTTTATGATTATTTTTTCCTAATTTTTAACTTTATTGACATTATTTTTGTTATTTATTATGACTTAAACTAATATTATTTTTATTTGGCATTTAACCGACCTGACGTTCACTGATTGATCCCACAGCGCCCTCATCTGGTCAAAAGAGGGAACAGCAGCTCAGATCTGGATCTTTAACTTATTTTTAAGTACTACTATTACCGTCAATATTTTATTTTATAAAAATATCTTTCATCTGAGCAACTTTCAAACAGATGAAGAAACGTTTTAATGTGAACCTTCATCATCATCATCATCATCGAGCGGCTGACTAATTGATCGTGTCCTGAAGGAAAATAAAGATAAGATTAAATGATTCATCAAATAAAAAGCTCGTCTGAATTCAAATTAAATGGCAACAACAGAAGTTTCAACACAGGTTCTGTAATCAGCCATAACATTATAACCGCCGGCCCCGATTTTGCGTCAGTCCCCTATTTGTCGCCAAACCACTTCTGATCCATGGCGGCCTGGGGTCCAGCAGACCCCTGAAGGCGTGCTTCTGGTACCAAGACGTTGGTAAAAGATCCTGTAAGATCTGGAGGTTGTGAGGTGGATTGGACCTGTGAGTCCAGGTCCAATCCAGAGATTGGATCTGGACTCAGGTCCAATCCAGCAGATGATGGATTTCTATCACACCAGCATCAATGAATGAAGGGCGCTCATGATCATGGTGGTCCTTCCTTAGACCACTTTGGTAGGTTGTAACCACTGCAGACCAGGATCACCCAATAAGACCCGCAGCTCAGGTGATGTTCTGATCCAGTCCTACAGCCATCACAATCTGGTCCTTGTCAAAATGACATAACAAGATCCTTATGCTTTTCCAATTTTTCTGCTTCCAACATCAACTTCAGGACAAAATGTTCCCCTGCTGCCTAAAATATCCCACCTAACAGCAGGTAACCAGATAATATATCCAATCTCCTGACAGGTGACCACGGTAACCAGATAATACATCCAATCTCCTGACAGGTAACCACGGTAACCAGATAATATATCCAATCTCCTGACAGGTGACCACGGTAACCAGATAATACATCCAATCTCCTGACAGGTAACCACGGTAACCAGATAATACATCCAATCTCATGACAGGTAACCACGGTAACCAGATAATACATCCAATCTCATGGCAGGTAACCACGGTAACCAGATAATATATCCAATCTCATGACAGGTAACCACGGTAACCAGATAATATATCCAATCCAATGATAGGTATGGGTTATCATTTTTTAGCTTAACAGTGTATTCAGATTTAATCAAGCTTAAACTGACTCCGTAACCATGGCAATGAAATCTAAACTCCCTGTAGCACTTGGGCAGTAGCCCTGCCCAAGTTTAATTTTAAGCTCCGCCCCTCTAAAAGAGGTTCACCGCTCAGGTGTGTCAGGTAGACATAACTGCTATTTGATGTGCCGCCAAAATAACATTGTTGTTAGACGCAAAAAAATAAAACTTTACTAAAAAAAAAAAATACGATACAAAAACTCAAATGTTGCCCCCATAAAGGATCACATGACCTCCTCCATTGGACCCGCCTTCACATGAAACCTCATTGATTGACCAGCAGGATGAATGAAAAACAATGAAACAGCACCGGTCACCTGATCTCCAACTCTTATTTTGGCGGGAACACAAAGAGGCGGAAGTCGAGCTTCAGTTTATTAACCAGAATATTTATTTCATTTTTAAAACACTAGCTGCCATTTTTAATATAACAGCCAAACGGCAAAGTGCCGCAGTCCTCCAAACAAATCCTCCAGAGAAGGTCACGTGGGCCTGTGGGCGTGTCCTTGAGTGTGGTCCCCTGACAACCGTCTCCATGGCGGGTATTGCATCACTTCCTGTCGGCCAGCAGAGGGCAGGGTCTCCTCTTTTCAAACTCATGAGATGAGACGAAATGTGATGAAATGTGATGAAAAGCAAATAATGTGATGATTTTGGCCCAGGGGTCGGATCGATCGTGGCTAAGAGAGGACTCTCGGGTCCGTACAAAAAACATGAAGCTACCGCCAGCTAACTTAGCTTAGCATCAGAGACGAACAGTCGGAGAGGATTACACTTTGGTCGAGTGACGTAAAACTAACGGTAGATTTTTATTAAGTTTACGATGTTATTTCACCTTTTCTCTGCTCGGTGGCCGACATTTGTTGAGTCTCAAATCTATCGCGTCAAATTCCATTAATTTAGATCTAACAGTTTGTTTTATTTGTGATTTCACGTGTTCGCCGAGTCGCCAGTCCGTTCCACTGAGGGGGCGTTTCCAGCAGACGTATGACATCATCGTTCATCCTATAGTGGAAGGTGTTGCGGGACAACGGACCAATGGCAGCATCGCTACGACTTCCTTCCCTGTCACCTTATCATTTCACATCAAAGCCCGCCTCCACCTTTACAACTTGGACCTAAAGCATCTGATTCAGTGACGCGTCTCTGAGTCAGCGCCACACTGACCCAATCAACCAGCGCGTGACGTCAGACAACATGCTAGCGCTTCACATCCCAAAAAGCCGGGGACCGTGTCAACAGCGACTTTCTGTAAACGATGTTACTAGCTGCTCCTAGCTGAAAACTGCTTGTAACTACTAATTGCTGCTAACTGCTAATGATTACAAATCACTAGGAGCTGCAACTAGCTGCCAACTGCACCTAGCTACTAACTGCTACTAGCTGCTAATCACTAGTAGGTGCTACTAGCTGCCAACTGCTACTAGCTGCTTATTTCTACTAATCACCAAGAGCTGCTACTAGCTGCAGCTAGCTACTAATAACTGCTAACTACTAGCTGCTGCTACTAGCAACAAACTCGTAATAGCTTACAGAGAACCGTATGGGGATGTTAAGGTTTGGTCTGTATTTTAGAGATTGAGATGAAAGTTAGCTTTCAGCTATATCTGGTACTAATATATATATATATATATATGTGTGTGTGTGTGTGTGTGTGTTGCCCCTTCTAACTGAACAAATAACAACAAGAGATAGAAATAACCTGCTAACTGCTAATTACTAATAGCTGATGCTAACTGCTACTAGTTGCTGAACACTACTAGCTGTTAGCTACTACTAGCTGCTAAATGTTACCACCTGTTTTAAGGAGGTCTAACAGTCCTGTGAATGTTGGGTTGTGGGGGTGACACAATGTTGACTTTGTTGTTTTAAAGACTTAAACAACGATTAGCTCGAGCGAATGGTGGCGATGACGTCATTGTTTACACGTACGTAAAAAAAAGAAGCTTTTAAGTTCTTCAAACGTTTGATAAATAAACAAGAAGCTGACGTACCGAGGGGAAACATATCTGTAGACGTGTGGACGTCATCTTCGTGCTAAGCTAAGTGACTGTAGCTCATATTCATGAATCCAGGGAGGAGCCTCTGATTGGATGGATTGTTGGCGGGCAGAAATATAAAAGATTTCCAATGAAAGGGGGCGGAGTAAAAAGAGATTAAGTGAAGGCAGAAAACAACATGGTGGTGATGAGATGATGTGAAGGGATGTGTCAACATTTTTAATTCACTGACTTTCACTGGATCGAAGGAATGTAACCGACCGCATCATGTGACTGCTCATGTAAGTGTAATCTGATTACACGTGTAATCAGTTCATTTCTACCTTATTACAACATGTATATGGGAATTCATTCTCAAAAAAGATTAATTGTTGCATAAACGAAGCGGCGCAGAGGATGGGCATTAGTCACCTTTAACCAGACGGGGGTGGGAGGGGCACTAAAAAAAATACTTGATTACTTCAACAGTTTTCAGATGTGTGTAATAGTAAATTTTTACATTTACTTCCTACATTACATCGCAAATATCTGAACTATCTACCCCTCTGAATGTTTTTAGATGATTTTAATTTCATATAAATCCATTGAAATGTAAATAATAGATAAGTTAAAGTGAGACTAGCTAAAATGAGCTAAAAATAAGCTAGATTTATCTAAAATTAGTTTCGAACAGCAACTTAAAGCAAAAATTAGCTGTGATACCAAACATTAGCCAACTTTACCTATGTTCACCTAAGTTAGCTACAGTTAGCTATCATCAGCTAAGTAGCTATGACATCTGATAATAACCAACCTTAGCTAAGGCAGCGGATACTAATTCATCTGAATAACCAGCTTAAATAAACCAACGTGGACTTTGTTTAGTAACATTAGCTAAAATGAGGTATTAGAGCTAAGATAAGTTACCTTATGATAGCTACTTTACGCAAATGTCATTGTAACAGCAGAATATTGCAAGTATTAGTAATAACAGCAGAAATTGGTGACTTACAACAACATAAAAACAAGCAGGAATTAGCTGGGATAGCAAACATCGGCCAACTTTAGCTAATGTTAGCTATGAGATTTAACATTAGCTTACTAGCTACGATTGCCGACATCCCCCGACTTTACCTAGAGCTGCGAATAATAACTAACCAGCCAAGATTAGGTCAATTTACCTGTGTTTACTAGCATCAGCTAAAGTTAGCTGTGAAAGCTGAATTGGCTGAATTGTTTATGTTTGAAATGATGTCATTTGTGAGAAATAGTCCGCGGTGTTAATTAGTGGTTAATAAAATCCCGGTGAGGTCAAAACTTCTCGCTACTTAAATCTGAATAAATGAAAGCTAAAAAGAAAAGCGGTAAGGTTAAATTAAGAACGGTGAACACATCCCTTTCACAGAGATCCTGTTAAATTATCAACAAACCAAAAAAAGGTATTTTTCTTCTTTTATTATGAAATAGTGCTACAAAGATCATGATCAGTGTCTCCTGACCGTCTGTCGGCTCGCTGAGGGGAGCGCTGGTAAAATGGCGACAGAGAAGGAATCATTCTCCATCTTGAAGGGAGATTTTATTAAAATCTTCTTAAAAGCTTCTCCATCAAAAATAGTCTCCAGTCTGAAAGTGAGTTGGCTCGTGTGACAGGTCATGTGACAGGTACTTACGGCGTTGGCGAGGCGAACCAAAACTCACGGGAGGAGGAGCGGGGGGAATAAAAATAATGAACGAGGTTAAAATAAAGTCTGTTGGC
Source organism: Lophius piscatorius (assembly GCA_009660295.1). Taxonomy (NCBI): domain Eukaryota; kingdom Metazoa; phylum Chordata; class Actinopteri; order Lophiiformes; family Lophiidae; genus Lophius; species Lophius piscatorius. The sequence goes on from VRLP01001703.1 coordinate 24,644, forward strand.
TAACGAGCCAGGACGTCCTCTGGCGAGTCCTGATTGGTCAGATTCAGAGTGAGGAGGTGATGTTTGACGGGTCAGGAGGGCCAATGGCAGTCAGGCAGGAGGAGGTAGAGCCAATCAGAAGGCCTGCTGGGCAGGATTGTAGTTGAAGGTGGAGGGAACGTGAGGTCGCTCTTCTAGTTTTTCGTACTCAAGATGGAACTCCTGCAGAGACAAACAGGTGTGAAACCAGCATGTTACTGGTGTGTTACAGGTGTGGAACTGGTGTGAAACAGTTGTTGTACACTCACCTTGGCTACCTTCCTCCAATTGAGACAGTCGAAGAAGTAGTAGGTCCCTCTCTCGTAGGCGTTGGTCTTCAGCGTGGGCTCCATTCCCGGAGCTCTAGTGATCCAAACCCGCTCCTCTTTATGGTACCTCCAGTCCCTGTTGAACCTGGACACACAGGTGAACATGTGACCTCTGACCGACCAATGGTCTAATAACACAGAGACTGTGACCAGAGTTATAAGGTGCCTCGTTTTAGTAATGAGTTCCCGTTTGCGTCGTTAGGATTTCACTTCATCCGTCTGGTTTTTAAGTAGTTGAATGTTTAGATTGTTGAACCGGCAACTTTAAAATGTTTGGATTTTGAAAATCTCAAAGCGCTACAAAGTAAAAGCAGATAAAAGCATGAATAAAAAATAAAATAATAACTATATAAAAACCTGACCAAAAAGCAGCAATGTTAATTAAAGTTATCGGTTCTGCTAAAAAGGAAAGTCTTTAGTCCTTTTTTAAATGTGTCAGTCGTCTGTGGAGCCCTCAGATGGTAAACTCAATAAGCATTATTATGTAGCTGTTCATTTATTTACATGTATAGCTGCTGACTTTGAAAAAGGCTGCCTCAACTATTCGAGATAATCAGACGACGCCGACGGCAGGAGAAACGGTCAAGAATGTTCATTTATGCACAAACAAACAAGTTTGGGATTAAATTTGTGAAGGACTCTAGAGGCGTGGCGCGAAGTGAGGTGGTCATGTGACCGGCGTGCGTGCGTGCGTGCGTCCTCACAGTTCTACGGCGGCCAGCAGCTGCAGCAGGTCTCCTCCGTTCATGTAGTAGAGGTAGAACAGCAGATCTTCTCCATAGCGGGACAACTTGATCGGCGCTAGCTGAAAAGGAGGACATAAAAATCCCTGTCAGAATCTTCCCAGCAGGAGGACGGGTGGTTTGGGAGTGGTTCTGGTGTTTTGGACTTACCTTGTCCCTGATGTGGATGTTGGTGAGATACTCTGAGGGGACGTGGAAGTCTGCAAGGAAAGGGGACCGAAAGCTCAAACACTACAAACATCTTCATCATCACCACCGTCCAGACTGGAGAAGCACAGGAAGTTAGAGCTTCAGCTGCAACATCTTCATAAATGTTTGTCTCTTAGTGGCGGAGAAACGACCAAGACAGTATTCCAGAAAGCTGGTTCAACAAACTCTGAATTAAACCTGAGCTGTAGGGCGATTAATACAGAGTTTTTCATTCTGGTCAGCTGATCTAGGACTAAAAAGTCTGTGAAACAATTTCCCTCATCTCAGGTTTAACAAACGTATGGTTTACCTCATGTCAGGATTAACAAAGCCAGAATTTGCCTCATCTCAGGTTTAACAAATCCAGAGTTTCCGTAATTTCCTGTTTAACAAATCCGGGGTTGGCCTCATCTTGGTTTTAACTCTCAACTCAACTTTATTTTACTTTATTTATAAGCACATTTAAAAAACAACAGAGTTGTCCAAAGTGCTTTAACAAACATACAGTTAACCTCACGTAAGGTTTTACAAACCCAGAGTTTCCCACATCTCGGGTTTCTCAAATCCAGAATTCCCTAATTCCAGGTTTAACAAATCCAGAGATTCCCTCATCTCAGGGTGAACAAACTCAAAAGTCTCCTTTATCTCAGAGTTTCAACTAAACCTGCTTTCGGGAATAGCCCTTAGCTTCTTTGACTGTTAGCAAACAACACGATGATAATAAAAGTCGGAACTCACCGATGTCCTGCGGTCGACACGGCGCCGACGCCCACGGAGAAGCAAACTTAGGGTAGAGATTCCTGACGGAGAGAAAGAGCTGATTCAACCACTCGAGATGATGCGATGCTAATGCTGGCTAAGGTGTGTGTCATACTCGGGCGAGTTGAGGTTGAGTCCTAGCGTGGTGAGGTCAGAGCCCAGCGCCAGGTGGACCATGCCAGGGTCCGTCTCTGCTGCCCGGATGAATGTCAGCAGGCCAATCATCCCAAACTGGTCCGTTACCATGCCGATGGGGATGTTGGTCACTCGTCCTGGTACAGAGAGAGAGAGAGAGAGAGAGAGAGAGAGGGTGAGGATGCTACACCTCCACTCGCCTGCGTGATGACATCAGGACGTGTGTGTGTGCGTCTCACCGTCTGGAAGCACCTGGATCCCTTTCTTCTGCTGGTTATTGTTGCTCGCCGTCGAGCTCTTATCGCCGGGGAACTTTGGACCATCAGAGCTGGAGGCGGACTTTCCTGTCGAGTTCAGATTCTGATTGGACAGAAAGGGAGGGAAAAAGAAGTCCTGAGATAGGGGGCGGGTCAGGACAGGAGAGCGCAGCGTGAGCAAGGACACCAGGATGGAGAAGGTGAGGATATATGTGAGAGCATAGAGAGGCGTCTAACCGTTTTGTCCTCGTTCGTGCTGGTGGGGTCTTTTGTTTGGTAGTTTGGCCCTGGGAGAGCTGGGAAATCCTCGTTATGGATGGAGAAGTCTTGCGACTGTTCATTGGACGGCTTGGTTACCATGCCAACTGGAGGGACAACAGAGAGCAGAGATGAAGTGTGTGACAAAACAAGATTCAGAGATTCAAGATTCAATCGCATTTGGTGTCGATGCATCGGTTGAACCGGGTTTCCCCAGAAAGAAGTTTTTACTCTGCTTTCTTCTTCAGGCGTCGTTAAAAAATCCACACGCTTATAAACCGAACTATGAAAAGTAAAAAGGATTACAAAACCTAACAAATAGGGTTTATAAACGATAGAAAAGATAGAAAGAAGACAGATTTCCTTGTGTCAATTCATACGATCTAAGTTTAGTGAGGTAAGTTAATCTCACCGTACGGAGCCCGACCGGCCAGCGGGTTGAGCAGCGGCGTGGGATTGGAGCCTCCGTCCCTCCGACTCCTGTCGGCTAACGCTGGGAAGTCTGACAGGTCCAACCCCGTCACATTCTCACTGCCATCTGCACACAAATACACAAATGTATCTAAGCTATGAGATGATCTACCGGCAGGTGACGGGTCGCGGTGTGATGTTCTCGTACCTGTGCCGTTAAAGATGTTGTTGGACAAAGAGGTGTTGAGGTTGAAGCCCGGATTCCTGCTCACCCCAAAACCTGACATACTGGGAGACACACTGGACTATTAGAGAACATCCAGGACAAACATCAGACCTATAGAAACTATAAGTAACGTTCAATTGGCTCTGAGCAGATTTTCAGAGGTAATTTTATCTTTTGCAACATCCAACCAGCATTCATCGTTTACAGCGCGTGTTTTTGTCCCTTATGTCCAAGAAATGTTAAGTTTTCGTAACTAACGGCCACAAAATACCAAACCTTTTGTTTCCACTGGTAGATATTTTTGGAAAATAGTTCTTACCTCTGGCCAAACAAATGATTGTTCCCTTCGCCCCCCCCCACATATGTACAGTTTTTGTGATTTTCAGTCAAAAAAATGCTATTTTTGTATCTAATGTAACTTATGACCTCCGTGGAGCGAGGGTGAGACGGAGTAACTGCGTATTAAGGTAACTGTGAGTGTCACCTGTTGATGGTGAACGGCTGCCGTGCTTGTTGTTGTTTGGGCATCCCTATGATGCTCGGTGACGACCTGTTGGGACTCCCCATGCCGCTGCTCCTCCCTGCTCCCCTCTCTCCTCCCACCATGGTGCCCGTCTGCCCCGTGGGACCGCCCACTTGCTGGTTGTGGTTGAGAACGCTGCGGCTGCTCATTGGCAGGATCCCCCTGATGGAGGAGGAGGAGGGCTCACAGCCAGAGGAAGAGGAGGAATGGACGACCAGCATTAAAGGCGTGTTTTGTACCTGCTTGGCGATGGAGGCGTGTGCATGGTGCCGGCGTTGGGCGTACTGGCATGACTGGGCAGCTGGTTGGCAGACTGGTTTAGGCCACTTCGACTTAACGGAGGCGCCGTGCTGCTGTTCATCCCCCGCATGGGAAACCCTAGAGCACCTACGGCGAGGGAGAGAGGGCGTTTACTCTGGGGACAGCTAACTGGACTGCCGGACCCCCAGGTCTGATGATGCTCGCTGATCTTACTCTGAGGGCCATATAAGCTGGCTCCTAGCTGCGACAGCTGACCCGTAGAGGAGGAGGAGGACGACGCCAGCATCTGAGGACAGAGGAAGCACATCCTTTAAACTCGTCACCATCCTGACATCATCGGCTTCAGGTAACCGTGAATGAAAGTCAGATGGCATCAGCAGCCATGACGGCCTCTGAGGTCACGGCCCCGACGATGCCGCCAGCAGGATCTACAGGAACTATTTCCTCTCTGTATCGCTGAGACGGTCTTGATTTAAAGATAAGATTAGATATACTTTATTGTCCCCTAAGGGAAATTTGTTTTGGACTCCGTCCAACTACAATTTCACAGAAAGATACTGACTTTGACAAGTTGTTAAATCTCTATCTTTTACAGATTGTTAAATCTTTACTTGAGATGAAAGGGTTGGTGCCGTCTGCAAAGAGAAGTCGGAGAGCGGTGGCAGAAACAGTTACGGCCCTAGTATAGACCCTTGAGGTACAACACAATCAGTTATATTTCTGGAGAAATGAAAAGTCCCGGAAGGCTGTGGAGACGAAGAAGAAGAAGAAGAAGACGACGAGTCACAACTCACGTCTTTGTCGGCGCGGTGTGAAGGGAACATAGACTGCTGGCTGTAGTAGAGGCTGGAGTCATCGGCATAGTCGCTGTCTACACCTCCCTCCATAAACTTCTTCCGGTTAGCACCAAACATACCGCGTGTCACCTGGCAGAGAGACACGGGGGGATCAAACGGAATTAACTTCACAGAAAGAACTGAATAAAGACCCTCTCAATTACACAATATGGATTCCTACAAATCAATGCTCACTAAATGTAATATATGATCAAATTTCATGTTATATGCGGGAAAATAAACAATATGAGAGAAGAAAAGGTTAAATTTTCTTTGATCTCAAACTCTCTTTGGGGAGATCAGGTTGTGTTTTTCTGCAGAAATGTCAGTATAATTCTTGGCATCCTGAGAAAAAAAAAGATTTGCAGGACAAAATCCATGTTTTCCTATATTACATTATGGTTTAATTTATCCAGACTAAACCTAACGTAATAATGTCTGACAATAACTCAGACCCACAAGATATTTCTGCTGCAGAAACTGTTCATGCATGTTGGAGCAGTTGTTGCACCAACATTCTTTAAGTGACAGCTGTTGTCTATATTTGATATTAATGTTCTCCAAATATGTACATTTGTCTTTAATTTATATATAAAAATGTAGAATTACCTTTTTTAGACATTATTTTGTCAATAATGAATAGTTTCACTGTTAACTAAACAGACAGTTTGAGAATTTTCACCGTACTTCATAAAACAACATCCCGTCGTCATAAAACGCTAAAATGTCCTGCTGTCAAAACTCTTATCAGATTCAGCCATGGCAATTTGTTTAACTACTATTGTGTCTGTATTTGTATAGACTTATTTTATTGTAGAATTTTAATATGCCAGCTTTTGAAATGTATTGGTTTTCTCTTATATTTAACTCTTTCTACTCTGCGGTGTGGTTTTGATATGAGCCTAAACGCCCTTACATCTACTTTTTCCTTTTAAATTTCCTTTTTATGTCTTGATGCTGTGAAAGAAAGAAATAAAACGCCCCTCTTCTCTAGGTATGATTAAAAACATTCTTCCGACCGTGACTGAAGCAAACACATCTGCTGCTTTGTGTTTGTTGTGGCGTCACAGATAAGTCTGAAAACCAAAAGCCACATGTCTAAGTTCACAACTTTATCTGGGGGGCGGCACCATGTACCAGGAAGTTTGTATGGCTGTAAATTTCACAAAGCCTTTCGGTTCGTTTGTCAACACTCTGTTTTCGCATTTGACCTGGAAGTTAGGTCTCTGTTCCAGAATGGATGTATTCCTGCATCACAGTAAGGACAATGGATCTTTTTTGAAAACAGATTTTACTGACAGTTTTGTCACATTTTGATTAAAGAAGTTGATTAAAGACGGTGAAGTTGATAATGACATAAGTCTACAAAAAAAGTTTAAAGCCGCCTAGTCATCATCAACCGAGAGTAAAAAAACAGGAAGGAGTGAGGGATTAAACATGGTGACACTGACAGGAAACTTTAGAGGGAAATACAAATCAATTTCTCAACAGAAACAGAATCTGACAAACAAAAATGAAAGACTATAATTTAAGATCATAAGACTTAAAGACGTCTCTGTTGAATTTGGAGATCTGATCAAAGACTACCATAATTATGTAACGCCAAGCAAGAAACAATTCTCTAAAGTAATAATGCAAATGTATGAGGGATGAGACCGATATAAAAAAAAGTCTGAAAACTGTAGAACAGTTAGTAATATCAAACCCCGAAGAGATTAAAATACAAATATTTAGTGATAATGTTGAGTGGATTCACAGCTTACTCTTCATTTACTTCTAAGTGTACTTTCACTATTTTTAGTTAGAATAAAGCATAAAAACACCATTATTGTTTTTGAAAAGAAAAGCATAATTGATAAAAGATAAAAAAATATATATACATAATGCAATTCCTACATTTTGGTATATGTAAAGTCAGAATAGGAGACTTGCAATATATTGCAATATGTATCACAATGAAAAAGATAAACATATATTGCAGTTCAATAAATATCTTCGAGTAAGATAAATGTGGCAATATATTGCAATACAAAATGCAGTATACTACAATTTACACAATGCAATAGAAATGGGAATCCACCACAAAATATCGCAACAGTTATTGCAAAAGCATAAAAATGCTTCGATATATTGAGTTACAAAAATGTCCTTGCAATACTCAAACCTGGTTATGAAGCCACGTCCGTAAAAAACAGGGACATCCCTTCAGTTAAAAGTAGAAGATTTGCTGGAACATCCTTACAGACTGTTTTTGAGATTGAACCAATGACGTGTGACACAACTGATCAAAAATGTAGCTCTTTAGAATCAACGATTTCTTGACATAAATCACAAGAACCTGTTGTCAGCAGTTGGCAGAGTCTAACTGAGCTCTCAGACTCCGGTGTATTTGAATGAAAAACGTGTTTAACTGCTCGGAGAACAGAGTTTAGCAGCTTTACTGTTAAAAGCTGCAGCACTGTCGTAAAAGGCTAACGCTAGCCATGAAGGCTAGCTGAAATCCGCTGCTATAATAACGTTTACTCATCCTTTAACGCTGATGACTGGCTCTTAGAAGATATGAATGTAAGCTGGGTGTGTTCAGTGAGTGAGCGAAATAATAACAACTAGCTGGTTTTAGCTCGTTAGCTTTAAAATGTTCCAGGGACTAACGGTTAATAATAGCTAGGTAACTTGTGCCCGGAGACCAGCAGCTAGCGCTACTCCTATTGGAATTGATGGGGGCAATAGCATACAAGCTAATGCTCACTGCTAGGCGAGCTAACCGGCTAATGTAAGAAGGCTGGGTCGCTGGAGGTTGTGAACGGTTCTGTTGAGCGGAGCAAGCCGATAGATATGCCGGTGTATGGGCACAAGTCTCTGGACAGAGTAGGACCGAGGGCTGGAGAGTTAAGTCCGGGCTAGGCCTCTTGCTCCTCGGGCTGTTGGCTAGCTAGCTCCCAACAACAACAACATGAGCACCACGGCCTGGTGGCGAGTCTAAAGTAACCGTTAACGGGATGAATCAGGCCCGGTCCCCTGGAGCCAGACGGACCAGATAAGTTTTATCCAAATTAGACGGTTTTCATAAAGTAAAGCTGAGAAACGGGTAAAAGAAGGAGCTTACCGCATCAATCTTTATTCACCGCTACAATCCAAGATGGCCGACATCTCAGCCAATCAGAGAGGATGCTGGGATGTCTCGAGCCTCTCACCTCCATCACTCTACTGTGCTGTACTTTACAAAACTCCATTCAATACTACTTTACTCTGATTCTATTCCTCTGCCCTCTACTCCACTCGACTCAACTCCACCCTACACCGACTTTACCCGACTCCATTCCACCCAAATTAACTCTTCTCCACCCTACACCACTTATCTTGGACTCTCCCCTGCTCAACTCTACTCAACTCCACCCTTTACTCTTCTCTACTCTGACTCTATCTGACTCCTCTCCACCCAAATCACCTCTTCTCCACCCTACTCCACTCATCTCGGACTCTTCCCTTCTCAACTCTGCTCAACTCCCTTCTCACTCTAACTCTACCTTTCTCCACTTTACTCCACCCTACCCCACTTTACTCCACCGTACTCCACTCTTCTCTGACTCTTCCCTTCTCCAATCTACTTTATATTTGAGTTATAATCTTATATTTTATCCTCTACTTCTGAGGATCGGAGGGAATAAAAATAAAACAATCCAACATCTCCATCTAGTGGCTCAAATCTGGAATCATTTAAACTCCATTTTTATTATTTTCACTAATTTATTTAAAATAACATAATTTGTACCGGATAGCATTATCTTTACTTTATTTTAAAGAAATATATAATATATGAGTCTTATTAGGTTCCGCAATGCACATGACACTGTTCACTTTCTGTACTTTCTTTTATAAAATGTATTTATTGAATTGTTTTTGTTTGTGTGAGTCAATAAAGAAGATTAAACAGAAATGTTACAGTCTGCTATCTCGTTAGCTTCGAGCTAACTTCAACCTTCAGTCCCTCTGGCAGGATTTTAATTCAAATAAACACCCGACAACATTCTGTTCACGTCAGAATTAATTGTAAAAATATTGATTATTGCAAGGTACAAAAGTTTTATTTTCTTATTCCAGGACATCAAAGTTGTTCTGTGTAAACTATGATCCGTATAAATCTGTATAATATGTTTAATTTACATTACAATACCAGCAGCTGTGGATCCCAGAATTTTGCAGTAAAAAAAATACAATGACCACATACAAAAAATTCTGATAAATTACCATAAAAACAGCTATAATGTCAACATTTACGCAGTTTTACAAGGAAAGTCCATAAAGTGACATTGAATTATAATAAATTCAGTCTTTTTATTTTAGCCCACATATATAGAATACTTTTTCGTAGCATCTTGTTACAGTATGCTCTTGCTAAATGGTCAAAGGTATTTTTTAGCTTTTTACTGTAAATGTAAATATACTAACGAGAGAGTATGAGAGTATTTTTAGCAGTATACATGTTATCTACTCACCAGATATATTTAAAACACAATTATACTTAATGTTTTATTGACTTAAAGGGACAATTTGGCCCCAGTAAGTATTATAATAGTACACTTGAAAGTATACTGTTAGTGTATTAATATTCGTAATCCGTACAACAAAGAGTATACTTGGACTTTATACTTGAACTTGAGTATTCTTAAAAAATGAACTTGAAGAAAAACTTCTTAATTTTTGTTGCAGGACTTTCTTCCTTCGTTGGCGTCGTCGGATCGGTCCGTTGTGCTGAAAAGTGGGCGGAGCTTAATGGAGGGCTCCAACATTCTGTATCTGATGAAATCAGTGGATCGACCATGAAGGAAGTAAATGAGGTGATACCACGTTTGATTTGAACTTTTATTGATATCTTCTGCATATTTAAGAACATTTGAACAAACAGGATTCAAACACAACGTAACGTTTAACGGGATGAGCTTCAACATGTAACCACGGAAACACACCGACAAAAAAAGGTTCTGGCTCATGGGCCAGTTTGGCAGCGCTGCTTTAGGGGAACCTAAAGGTCAAAGGTCGTAGGAGGATGCGGGCTCTCAACCTAAACATGCATCAACGTTACATAAACATGATTCTATGGAGACAGATCCGGGAGCTCTGGCCGAAGAAAAAACAACAAATTTGATAGCCTGGTCGCTGACATTGGCTAAGCGCTAATGTTAGCATGCAACCAAATCCATGCTAAAATCATTGTTTGATAATGTAAACGGTATCATTAGTCAGGAAACTCGAGTGTTTCCTAGCTAAAATGACAGCCATGAGAATATGGTCAATTTGATAGCCCGTTAGCTACCCTGAGAAAATTCCGTTTAGCATCTAACCACTCACTATTATTATTATTAATAGTATTGTTAGCCAAGAAGACGCAATATGCAACAATAAAATGGCCGTCATGTGAGTATGACCGATAACCCATTAACTACCATTAAAAATAGCTTACAGGGGCAATTAATCACTTCTTAGCTAAATCTTACGTTAGCTAGACAACAGCTAATTAGGGCATTTAACCGGTTCCCATTAACAGTAGCATTAAACCAGTTTCTAGCTAAAATTTGCATTTAACCTGTTTCTAGCTAATGTTAGAATTTAACCTGTTATCTAGCTAAAATTAGCATTTAACATTTTTCTCGCTAACATTAGCATTAAACCAGTTTCCAGCTAATGTTACAGTTTGATCGTGTAAAATAAGCACATGTCTGATAATAGCTATTGTTAGCATTTAACCAGTTTATTGTTAATTTTAGCATTGAACCAGTTTCTAGTTACCGTTACTCTGATAATAATAATGTGATTGACAACAGCTAATGTTAGCATGGAACCACATCCTGGCTAGCAAACATTTTCTACCATTACCAATAACATATCATATAACAATATCAATAGTAACATTAGCTTGCAAGAAGTGTAATGCTATAAGGAAATGGCTGCCGTGTGAATACCGTCAACTTTGCAACCAATTAGCAATGGCAGAAACAGCTAACAGCTATCGTGAAACAATTTTCACGTGGTTTTTAGCAAATGGTACATTTTTGATTGCGTCAAATCAACACAATGTGTTTGACAACAGCCAATGTTAGCAGTGAATCCCTTCTTAGCTAAGCGCTAATGTTAGTTAAGAATTGGTTGGATGCTCAAGGAAAATGTCCGCCATCTGAGGTCAATTTGGTCACCAATTAGCTACCATCACCTCCTAAGCTAAGAAGTTAATGTTGGCATTTAACCAGTTTCTAGCTGACGTTACTGTTGCATCTAATGTTAACACTTCTTAGCTTGGCAATACTAGCTAAGAAGTAGTTGAACTCTGTTGAAAAGGAAAATGGCCACAAAAATCATCATCTATTTATGGTGGTAAAACAGCAGCTAAGATTAGCATTAAACAACTCATTGTCCAACATGCCTGGTTATATTTCATGTAACAATAATAAAAGTAGCTTTAGCTAGTAAGTGTTTGAATGCTAGGAGAAAATGGCCGCAATTTGACAATGATAAATTTGATAACCCCTTAGCTACTTTTAGACGACAGCTATCGTTAGCTTTTCTTTAGCTAACATTACGTCACATTATGGCCATTATCAGTGAGTGACGCTCCAATGCTTCAATGGTAACAGTTTTAATTCATTCTCATAGCATGACTTCCACTTAGCATTAAGACTAGCATTACCATGTAATGCTATCCAACAGCTAACATCCGATAAGTCGTGGTTGAATGTTAACGTTAGTTCAAATATGTTGTTTAAATATGAAATATGGCTGTCGTCCCTCCGGGTTCCGACAAATCATTGACTTTTAATCTGATTAGCATTGAAATGAAAATGATAAGTTATGTGTAAAAAGTAAATTGAATAATAAGATATATTTGATCAAACATGAAACAACATTTTGTCTCGGTTTAAAACACGATTCTAAGCTGTGAAAATGTTGTAATAGAGCTCATGCTAACGGACAGCATTAACATGTGGTTCAGGGTTTGCAGCTTCGAGGAAATGTAAAAAAACATTTGACCAAAACAAGAAAACAGGAAACAGGAAGTACTGTAAACTCTCAAATACCCACCAACAACTACAAATCTACCAGAATCCTCCGGGTGTCTTCACTGTTTCTGGAAGTCTTTGACTTTGGAATGTTAGCTCTCATTAGCTAAAAATTGTCTACTAGCAAAAACCTATTTATTAATCTATTCCACACAAAAAATTTAAAAAGATGCCTATAAGAGTTTTGACTTGTTAAATTAATCACGTTTGAGGAGATGCTAGCTACCATTAGCTCACAAAATGTTAGCAACCAATAGCCAATAGCTGACCCAACTTTAGATAAAGCTAACCTACAGTGGGACAGAGTTTAATCGCTGACTTCCTGGTATGTTGGTAGACATTTGTAACGTTGTTGAAATCAACAGCATATTAGCTAGCATAGCATTCATTTAGCAATGCAACTAGCTATAGCTCTTTGATACAAAGCAAAATAATATTTAAATATTTTTTTAGAGCGCTAACAGATTTGAGAAAACATAATCTATTCCCAGCTAACGTTCCCCTAACGTACTTTAGCTAATGCTATTCTCAGTAGCGGTTGATTGAATTGGTAGACCCAACATTTGCTAATTTTAGCTAAACAGAGTAAGCCCATGGATTACTGATTGCTTTTTGCGCAGCATTAGCTAACATTGGTGCAAAGCTAATAATGCTAATGTAGGAAAGTGCTTGATTCGGTTCCATAAGGCGTCGTTCTGTTTCCAGTTCGCTATTTTGAGAATTTACAGTAACTTTCTCTCCCGTCCTGACGACCTCACTCATCCGTCGCTCTCACATCCCATAATAAACATGCCACAGTTTCGACTGACTTGATTGATATGTAGGAGGAAATACAAAATAACAGCAAGAAGAAGAAGAAGAGGCCACACAAAGGTAGATCATACTAAAGATTCCAACAAGAGGTCGCCCGGCAGGCGTGACGAGTTTGTTCTGTCCGCGCCGACTCCGAGACCCTGAATGCATTGTCTGAGATTGAGGCTATGGCTTTGACCCAGGTCCTAGCAGGAGGAGGAGGAGGAGGGGGGGCAGCTGAGGGAACAACCAAATGTCCTCTCTTCCTTGTTCGGACAATTTTTTTTTTTTTAGAAAAATAGAAATCAGGAAAACATCGTTACAAAAATAAAAGAAAAAAAGTTCGACGTCACGCGGAGCTGGACGGAGATATTGCACGGCGAGGGATTCCTTCTGATACGAAGCAAATCACTGACACAATTTGTAGAAAAACAAAACAAAATAAATGTTAGGACACTGAAGTTTAACTTTGCATGTCCTTTTTAATTCTCTCCTCCTTCACGGAGACGGGGGCGCCGTCCCGCCCCCGCCGACATCAGGCGAGCGAACAAAAAGCTTGCGGTAAAGTTTGGTTGAAGGCACAGATTCCAAAAACGGCGTCGGATGCTGATTGGTTGAGAAACAGCGAGTGTCCTGGCGAGGGTTTCCTTGCGGAACGATTGGCTCTCCTGATGATTGGGGGGCGGGGCTTCAGCTCTGTGGGAACACAAACACATCAGACGTCAGGAAGAAAGTCAGCTCATCATCCTTCATCGTTTAGCAAGTCTACAGCAGCTGAAGCTAACATTAGCACGTCTGCAGCAGCTGATGCTAACATTAGTACGTCTGCAGGAGCTGATGCTAACATTAGTACGTCTGCAGCAGCTGAAGCTAACATTAGCACGTCTGCAGCAGCTGAAGCTAACATTAGCACGTCTGCAGCAGCTGAAGCTAACATTAGCACGTCTGCAGCAGCTGAAGCTAACATAAGTATACAGCTATGACATCCAAACCATTGTACAGATCAGCCATAACATTATAACCACTGGCATAGCCACAGCTCTGACATGGAAACAACTGTATATATCAGCCATTACATTACAACCACAGACAAGTTAATTCATTTACATACACCAGCCATAACATTATGACAACTGTCATAGCTGCAGCTCTAACATCTTTATAACTATATAGATCTTCCATCCCATTAAAGTCGTTGTCATATTAATAAATGTTCCTACAATAACCAGCCATAAAATTATAACCGGAGGCCTGACATCCTATCCACAGTACTAATCAGCCACAACATTACAACCACAGGCATGAAATTCAGTAGACATGTGTATAAGACATAGATTAAAAATTGGTTTCTTGTCACTCTCATGATGTTACCATGGCAACGGGGCTGATTTCATACTTCGCCATCAGACAGGAAGTATTTATAACACCGCGGTCCACGTTCCAATCTCCCCCTAACATCACATGCGGGCTAAAAGTTGCAAACTGATGACAGCTAACTCATTGCTAGCATAGCAACCTCCTTCGCCATCCGACGGGAGGTTGTTAATTGAATAGTTTCATTCAAGTTAAGCGAAATGTATTCTATTCCAGATTATTTTGGTCTGGATCTAGAGACGTGATTTATCATTAATGAAACATATCAAAGAGATAAATTACTTAGGCATTGACGATGTCATTATTGACATGCGTGCCGAAAACGAGTCATTTTCTAGTCATGAATATTTCCGTGGGGCGTGAACTTCGGTTAATGTGCTCCAACAACCCAGACCTCTCAGCGCCTTCCTCGAAGTTAATCCCCCACTTGGCGGCAGATGGTGGCGTCCGCCGCTCCTGTAGTTATGAATGATTGCGGGCTCTCAGGCATTAAGTTGGATCAGTTTAATCCACGGCAGCATATGCAGCCGCCAAATCCAGCAGCAGCAGAACGCTGCCTCTGCTTTCTCTCGCCACCGCCATCGCGGCCGCGATCCCGGCGAGGACACTACAACCGTCAGCATGGCGAGACACCGCCGCCGCCGCCGCTGTCTCGCCCAATCATCGTTTATGATGCCAAATAAAATGTTTACAATCTTTAAAGGATTGCATACCTCTCGTACGATGTTAGCTCAAAGCTAGCTGCGAAGGTGCACGTAGCTTCCAGGAAAAGGAGAGATGGCAAGTTATTATAGAAGCCGTTTGACGGTGACCTCAGCCAATAGTAGCGCTAGCTCAACGGCTAACTGAGCAACGTTTTTCTGATTGTCTGAAATTCACGACACCGAATTCTCCCGAGTTTACCGCTGCCTCGAACGCATTATTAGATTCATTAGCTGAGTTAGCTGTTAGCTCCATTAGTGCAGTTATCTGTTAGCACCATTAGTGCAGTTAGCTGCTATCTCCATTAGCTCAGTTAGCTTTCAATCAGAGAGTATGATATCACAACATCAGAGAGGACAGACCGCCACTATAGACTTAAATGATTAGCTGCTGCGACACGGCGGGAAAATCAAAGATCAAACAATTCAGAGAAAATTCTCACTAGTGAGGTCACTAGTGAGGTCCGAGTGAGGTCAGAGTGAGGTCAGAGTGAGCTAGAGCTTATGCTTTGGAAGGAAACTGATGGAAGGTAATTTTGTACATTTGCTGGATAACCCTACTTTTACTCAACATCACATCATTAAGGGGGGAGACAGAGGGGGGTAGTGACATCACGGCAACATCATAGCCGAAAAGGCGGTAGTGATGACTCTCAAGAGTGACTCTCAGTCAGAGAGTATGACATCACTGGGCTTCGATAGTGTCACAGGAACCTTAGCCGTCATTTGGACGTATTGTTGACATAAGGGGGGGCGGGGCTCCGGTGGTTCTGTTGAGGTTCTGTTTATTTCCTCTCTAAATGTGTTCTTTTTATAACCATTCAAACCGACGCATCATCGGGTTTCCTTTCTTCCTCGCCCTCTGACCTCATAAACATGAAAACGGCACCATCTGGACGCTTCCCTTTTGCTCCGGTGGAGCATCCGGTTCTCCTCCCCCACCGGACCGGACCGCTCTCATCACGGCTGACTGGATGCTGGTTCAGAGCGGCGGCGGTGTCTGGGAATAAAGGCGGACAGCTGGACGCCATGACTCACAGCTGACCTGGATGCTGTTTTTATTTTCCTGCTGTTGCATCAGCAACAGTCACCATGACGACGGTCAGCAGCATCTGGGCGGGTCTGACAGCAGAACGTTTCAGAATATCTGATGATTTATTTCACCTCGTTTATTCATCGGCGAACATTGAAGCCACCTTAAAGTTTCTGCTGCTTCAGAACTTTAAGGTCCGTTCATTTGTTTATAAAGCGCTGAATGTTTTCGGTCCTTCCTGTTTATCAGGTTTATCTGCATAAACTTTCTAGAACCTTCAAGTTTTCTGCTGGTGGCCCTTTTAATTATTCCCAACGTCAGAAAAAAAAACCCACAGTGAAGGTTCTTGTCCTACATTGGACCTCGTTTGTGGATCAGAATACCTGAGGGCGATGTTTCAGTCTTTCAACTAAACGTATTTATGGATTACTTATTGATTTTATTGTTTTACATTTTAGACCGTTTTTGGATCATCATTTTGTGTTTTTGAAAACATCATTTTGTCTTTTATTTTGTATTTTTATTTGTGTACATTTGTCTTTTTTGATTATCATTATAATTTTGTTCTATGATTCTAAATTTTAACCAGTTTCATATCATCATCATTTTTAAATTATTTTTTTTTTTACCATTTTGTGTTTTTCAAAAAAAAAATTAAATCATTTTGGTTATTTTTATTTGTAGATTATTGCCTATTTCAATTATTATTATAATTTAGTTTATTGATTCTACATTTTAATCAGTTCTTTATCATAATTTTTTTGTTTATTTATTTGTTTTTAAAAATTAGTTTTTATAATTTTGTTTATTTTCTTTGTATATTTTTATATTCTATTTTAATTAATATCATAATTTGTGTTTTCTGATTCAACATTTTAGTCAGTTTTTATATTACAATTTTTTTTTTTTTTTTTTTATAATTTGTGTTTTTTATATTTGTGTATTTTTTTCTATTTCAATTATTATTATGATTTTGTTTTATAATTCTGCATTTCAATAAGTTTTTATTATTATTATTATTATTTCATTTTTTTATAGTTTTCGCTCCCTCCAGTCTTTCCTCGGTTCACTTCCTGTTTTTATAGTTTCATTTTGTAGTTGTTACAAACGGGAGATCAAACTTATTATTAATCACGAGAAAAATGTCACATATATTTAAATAAATTTAAATCAGAGAATTAGTAATAAAGTAAAATAAGTTAGTGTTTAGCGTGTAGCACTTTTTGGCTAGCACAGAGAGTCAATCTTTTTGTTAAAAATGTTGTTTCTTGGTTGTTAAGTTGTCAAATTCTGATTAAATTCTAGTTATATTTAAAATCGGAAGTAAATGAAATAAATTAATTAAAAACTAAGTAATAATGGAAATTTTTAAGTAATTATTGCATGCATTTGACGGTGTTTGGCGTCCATAAAGCATAACTTTTCCTGTTTAAAATGCGTTTTTTTTTAGCTTCCATAGAAGGGGCTTTTTTTTTTAATGCCGAAACAAACTTTGATGTCTTTTTAAGCATTCAATTAAATCAAAGGTATATTAAGCCAAATAAAATAAAACATTTTAACATTCACATTTGGTCATTCTGGACTTCCGTACAAACTCACTATCGTTCTTCAATGCTTAAAGAAACTATAATGTAGCTAAAACAAACATTATATTAAATCAAATTAAACAATCATTGGGGATAACTACTGACAATTTTTCTAATTTTTGGACAGAAATGGATGATGGGTAATAAAAACAGGATTAGAATTTGGGACCTAAGCGCCGGGAGCTTTAGAACATGAGTCCTGGATTTAGAGACATGGAACCCGAAAAGAGGGTCGGATCTGTTTTCAACGGCGACCCCCGCCAGCGTTTGACCCCTTGCTGCGAAGATTGACTGACGGATCACGTATCGCCCTCGCCATTATACAAATCCCAGCAGGACGGCGTCACACAGGACACTGCAGCCGCCACCACTTAACCCAGCAAAGTGTTTGTGCACACACCCACACACACACACACACACACACACACACACACACACACACACACACACACACACACACACACACACACACTGACTGAATACTGGCTGCATTTATACAAATCTGTTTTCACACCCAAAACCCTTAATCCAGGGACGCCGAGTTGTTTTTAGCATCAGAGGGAATTATGGGAAATCTGACACTCGAAAATATCAGTGCTGTTTTTTAAAAGTCAAAAGCAGATCATGTGACACACAGCGACTGTAAGAGGAGCGCTCGCTTCCGCCTCTCCAACATCAGTCACCAAACAACCAATGCTGAAGAGCATTAATGAGCGTTAATGAGCGTTAATGAGCGTTAATAAGCGTTAATAAGCGTTAATGAGCATTAATAAGCGTTAATAAGCGTTAATAAGCGTTAATAAGCGTTAATGAGCGTTAATAAGCGTTAATGAGCGTCTGCTTCATTAATGTTGTCATGATGAAAGGGAAATGGATCCCATTTCGCTGTTGGTTCCACCCTTACACCAAATATCGCAAAGTGATTTAGCATGCTGACTAGCATGATGCAAAGGAAGTAGGGAAAGACTCAGTGGCTGGCTGAGTGTTAGCGCTACACAAAATGCTAAGCTAACATAATCAACCAACCAAGAAAAAAAAGACACTAATAAACTAGAGAGCCACGTCACCAACCGACCAACGAACAGATGCTGGTAAAAGATGCTAAGCTACCGTAATCAACCAACCAACAAACAGGTACTTATATAAACTCGAAGCTAACATCATCATCCAATCAACAAACAAGCGCGAGTAAAAATACTAAGCTAACATCACCAACTGACCAAAAACCTGATGCTAGTATAAACTTTAGGCTAACTTCATCAAGGCATATAAGTGTCTATAAAAGCTGAAATGAGCTCATTTTAACTATGAATGCTAGAATTAGCTTACAATTGGTAGGAATGCTAACATTACATTATGTTACAAGAAATAAGCTATAATAAAATAAATAACGGCGGCTTGGTGGAGTTTGCTTGTTCTTCCCGTGTCTACGTGGGTTTTCTCCGGGAAAAACCCTAACCCTAACTAACCATTAAACCAATTAACCAATTAACCAACCAACCATACAACTAACAGTAAATCAACAAACCATGCAGTTAACGAGTAAACCAACCGACTAACAATCGTCCATCCAACCAGTAAACCAACCAACCAACTAACTAACTTCTCAAATAACCAACCCTACAACCAATTAACCAACCAGTAACCCAACCAACTAACCACCCAAATAGTTAACCAACTAACCAGTAAACCAACCAAACAACAATCAACAAACCAACTATCCAACCAGTAAACCAACCAGCTAACCAACCACCAAACCAACCCAACAAAAAACTAACCAACCAGCCAACCAACCCTACAACTAACTTAATGACCAAGCATTCAAAGAGTCAACCAACCAAACAAGCAGTAGACCAACCAATCAACTAACCAAACGAACAACAATCCAATAAGCCAACCAACCAACCATTCTACTAACCCAGCAAACAAAAATCCAACAAACAACCATCCAACAAACCAACTGGTTAACCAATCAACTAGCCAAATGACGAACGATCCAACCAATCAACCAACCAAGCAGTAGAACAAACAACCAGCCAACCAACAAACCCATAATCAAACCAACAACCATCCAACAAACAACCTTCCAACAAATCAACCAACCAATCAACTAACCAAACGACCAACCTTCCAACAAGCCAATCAACCAGCCAACCAACCAAGCAGTAAACCAACCACTCAAACAACCAACAGACCAAGCAGTAGACCGAACAACCAACGAACCTGCAAACCAAGCAACAACCCCAACAACAATCCAACAACCAACCATCCAACTCATCGATTAAAACCAATCCACCGTCAAACTAACCATCAAACTAACCAGTAAACCAATCAACTAATCAACCTGCCAACGACCCATCCAACCAACCACCCATCCAAACAACTAATCAACCAACCCACCATGCAACCAACAGTAAACCAACCAACCATCCAACTAACAAGTAAACCAACCAACTAACCAACCTTCCGGTTAACCAACCAACTAAACAGTCAGTCAAGCAACCAACTTCTCAAACAACCAACTAACCAACCAAACAACCGGATCAGGGTGCATCTACAGCCTTCCGTGGTTTGTTTAAGGACTAGTGTGGTGCATTCAGGGACTTCCGTGTGGCGTTGTACTCGCAGTAGTACCCTCAGGCACTACTGTGCTACAATCAGGGTCTATTGTGCTGCATTCAGGGCCTGCTCTGGTGCATTTAGGGCCTCCGGTGGTGCATTCAGGAACTACTTTAGTGAGGCCACTGTGTTTTTGTTAGGTAACGCTCTCATTGTCCCTCTGACTCGCCGAACTGTCACTCATGCCTCCAGTTACACGTCCACGTTTAATGGAACTAATCATGGCTGATTGGTTCGTGGATTTAGGTGCTGCTTCTCTGCTCCCATCATGCAAAGCGGCGGACGCCCCCGGATTAGATGCATTTCAGAGGGTAAAAATAGATGCGTGGTGAAGTGTCAAATGTAAACGCTGCTGCTCCGATGAGGGGCTGAGATTAGTCAGAGACGTTCTCGCCGGAACGACCCGTCCATCAATGTGACGGCGAGAAAAAAGTTTTTTAATCTCCTTCAAGTTTTTAAAGACGCGTCTGAAATCCTGTCGCCATGAAGACGACAGGAGTTCAAGGACAAACGATGGAGAGATGTCTGCATAGAGGCCGCTTACATGAGAGAGACTCTTTCAGAAGAAAGTGTCCGAGTCCATGAGTGTTTCAGAACCACAGACATGATGTCAGAACTACAGACATGATGTCAGAACTACAGACATGGTGTCAGAACTACAAACATGGTGTCAGAAACACAGACACGACATCAGAACTACAGACACGACATCAGATCTACAGCCATGACATCAGAACTACAGACACGACATCGGATCTACAGACATGATGTCAGAACCACAAGCATAGTGTCAGAACTAAAAACACGGCGTCAGAACTACAAACATGGTGTCAGAAACGCAGACATGACATCAGAACTACAGACATGATGAAAGAACCACAAGCATACAGTTAAAACTAAAAACATGATGTCAGAACTACACACATGATGTCAGAACTACAGACACAACATCAGATCTACAGACATGATGTCAGAACCACAAGCATAGTGTCAGAACTAAAAACACGGCGTCAGAACTAAAGACATGATGTCAGAACTACAAACATGGTGTCAGAACTACAGACACGACATCAGATCTACAGACATGATGTCACAACTACAAACATGGTGTCAGAAACACAGACATGACATCAAAACTACATACATGCTGCCAGAACTACATACATGCTGCCAGAACTACAGACATGATATCAGAACTACAGACATGATTTCAGAACCACAAGCATGGTGTCAGAACTGAAAACATGGTGTTGGAACTACAGACACGGCGTCAGAACTACAAACATGGTGTCAGAAACATAGACATGACATCAGAACCACAGACATGACATCAGAACTACAAACATGATGACAGAACTACAAACATGGAGTCAGAACTACAGACATGGCGGTCAGAACTACAATTATGAGAATTATTATCAGAACTACAAACACAACGTCAGAGACTGCGTACAATACGATCTGATAAAAGATATAAATTTATGATATACTATAAATATATATATATTTAAATATTATAAAATACAATAAAATATACCGGTTGGTTTCGTTCAGGCCTTCAGCCCCCCGCATTTTCTTTTCACGAGGACGGAGAATTCTCCCTCCTCTCTGGAGGTGTGAAAATAATGCAACTGTCCTTTAACTGAACCTCATGACACCAGCAGTTTCGTAATATCCTGTCTTCAGTGAATGCAACACAGGCAAGATCAATCAGAGACGAGTGAAGAAGTCATAATAAATCTGTTTAATCTGAAGCATCGTGACAATTTTATCATTTGACTTACTGGATTCATAGAATCCTGAACAAAAGCAACGGAATAGAAAGTACATTATATTATATATTATTATATTATTATATTATATTATACAGATTAGATCTATTCCAAACAGATCAGCGAGATAACTCGGAAAGGTTTTTATTCACAGGCATCAATAACAGCCAGAAAAACTTTTCACGTCACAAATAACGTTTAAAATCAATCGTCGCCATTTTTTATTTAACAATATGAACAAAAAGTAACTTTGAAAGACCCTCGGTAAAAGAACGGGCAGATTTAACCGTTTCCTTCTTCCGTCACAATAAAACAGCAAAAGTCGAGTGCTGCTCCTGCAGCCGGGAGCAGCTGCTCCTCAGGAAAACAGTAAAGGTGCATTTCACGTTAAACGTAAGCAGCTTCATGGGTTTTCTTGTTTTTACCACAGTGCATTCTGGGATTTGTAGTAGACAGTAGTTTTTCTCTGCCTTCCGTGACTTTTTTCCCCCTCCACTATCTGACTGTTTGTTGGTTTTTGTAGTCCTTAGCTTCAAGGAAACTACAAATTCCTTTAGAGAATTTTTTTTTTAGTGATTTTAATGTGCTTGGCGACAGAATTATTTTTAGTTTTCCAAATGTTGTCATGTATGAAAAGATTCATAGAAAAGACTATAAGTGAATTTCCCCTCTGGTACTTCCTCACATTTCCCCTTTTTGAATGAAAACTTCTGGTTCTTAAAACTGTTTTCAGTGAATATTTAGAGAATTAAGATAAAAGTGAAACTGAAAGTCTTTATGAAACGTAACAAAAAACAAAAAACGACTTTGGTATAATCTAACATTAGTGATATTTAATATTGAATAAAAGCAGAAGATTATTCTGAATATTACGATTAATCTGGGGAATCGTGAGTTACGTCACTTTCATGAAGTGTCAAGATGTTTAACCGTCTTTCATTATTGGTGTTTTAACGATTCATTTAGAGAAAAATGATGGAGGGAGACAGAAACACACTACAATAATGAACTTCTGAAGTGTGTGTGTGTGTGCGAGTGTGTTAATGTGTGTTTGTGTGTGTTTGTGTGTGTGTGTGTGCGATTGTGTGTGTGTTGTGTGTGTGTGTGTGTGAGTGTGTGTGTGTGTGTGTGTGTGTGTGTGTGTCAGTGAGAGACTAATTCTGACACCCTGTTTTATTCATTTTCAATATTAATTACTAACAACTTCTAATGTTTTTAAGATTAATTTGTTAAATAAACGACTTTTTTCAGGTGTCTGTTACAGTTTTTTCCCAGATTAAGACAAAATAAAGACCTACTTAAGAACCCAGACCTCCTTACAGGGATGGGGTTCATCCCCAATGTCTCCAAGTCCAAAAAAGGCCCCTGCAGGACAGGACAGACCAGGACTGGACAGACTAGGACAGACCAGGACTGGACAGACCAGGACTGGACAGACCAGGACAGGACAGACCAGGACAGGACAGACCAGGACAGGACAGACCAGGACAGACCAGGACAGACCAGGACAGGACAGACCAGGACAGGACAGACCAGGACAGGACAGACCAGGACAGACCAGGACTGGACAGACCAGGACTGGACAGACCAGGACAGGACAGACCAGGACAGACCAGGACAGACCAGGACAGACCAGGACAGGACAGACCAGGACAGGACAGACCAGGACAGGACAGACCAGGACAGACCAGGACAGGACAGACCAGGACAGGACAGACCAGGACAGGACAGACTAGGACAGACCAGGACAGGACAGACCAGGACAGACCAGGACAGACCAGGACAGACCAGGAAAGGACAGACCAGGACAGGACATGACAGGACAGACTAGGACAGGACATGACAGGACAGACTAGGACAGGACAGACCAGGACACCTGGGTAGGAGGGTAGAGGAGCTGAGCTGCAGGTATTTCCAACATCTCCCCTCCTCTCTACATGAAGTTGGATTCTCGCAGCTTCCTGTTTGAAAGGTTCTGCTGCTGCTGTCAGAAACGGCCCGTCAAAGATCTCCTGATAGAACCTGAAAGGACTTCATGTATCGTCGAAGAAGAACCAAGGAGCCGATGACTCAGTGGATCATCTTCTGGTCGGGGTTCCTGCCACAACGATCATTTTTGATTTCGTTAAGCAACATCTGGAACCAGGAATTAGAGACAATAGACAAGAGACCAGGAACCAGGAACCAGGAACCAGGAACACAGAACCACCAACTGGAGACTAAAGACTAGAGACAAGAGACAAGAGACTAGAGAACAGAGACCTGGAACCAGGAACCAGGAACCAGGAACTAGGGACTAAAGACTGGAGACAACAGACTAGAGACCAGAACTAGGAACTAGAGACCAGAGACCAGGACGGAGCGGCCAGAGACCGGAACTAGAGACTAGAGACCAGGAACTAGAAAGTAGAACCCAGGAACTCGAGGCCCAAAACCGGAGACCAGAAAGTAGAGACCAGAGACCAGCGACTTGGAACCAGATAAAACCGTAACCTAGAGACCAGAGATCAGGAACTATAAACCAGGAACCAGAGACCAGGAACCAGAGCAGTGACAGACGGGAGGAGGGGGGACTGGGGGGGGGATGGAGGCTCTAATTATCCAGGAACAAACGGGTTGGACCATCACGGTCATCAGTTTCTGGTCCACTGAGTCCAGATGCTGCACCGGCAGTGAGAATAATGAAGGTTACGTAAACGAAGGCAGATAGTGGGGTGGGTCACTGTCGAACGCCACAGAGGAGAAGCTGATTGGTTGGAGGCGGAGCCAGTGGTGTCACGTGATCATCAGACTTATTAATAAAAAAATCCTTTCTCGTGTTTTTTAATCATATTTTTACGTGTTTGTATATATATATATATAAATATATTTATTCAGTATACGGTAAAAGGTATATGAACATACTATATTATAAATATATATATATATATATAATTATTTCAGAATTATTGCTAAACTTTTTTTTTTTTAGATGAAAGTTTATTTATCGGTATAATGTTTTTCTATTATAATCTTTCACAACTCTTGTCTTTGACGTTTGTATTATTTTATATATGTAGAAAAAAAGTATGTGAACAACAACCCTTCCAATTATTATCATTATCATCGTTATTTGTAGGAGTGGACCAGGGGTCAGAGGTCACTCTGACCGGTCTGCGGCTACACAACCTCATACACAGCATGCTGTGATGTTCCTGTGATGTCACTGTGATGTCGCTGTGATGTCACTGTGATGTCACTGTGATGCCTCTGTGATGTCACTGTGATGTCGCTGTGATGTCACTGTGACGCAACTGTGACGTCGCTGTGACGTCGCTGTAAGGTCGCTGTGATGTTCCTATGATGTCACTGTGATGTCACTGTGATGTCTGTGTGATGTCACTGTGATGTCGCTGTGATGTCGCTGTGATGTCACTGTGATGTCGCTGTGATGTCACTGTGATGTCTGTGTGATGTCACTGTGATGTCGCTGTGATGTCACTGTGATGTCGCTGTGATGTCACTGTGATGTCGCTGTGACGTTGCTGTAAGGTCGCTGTGATGTTCCTGTGATGTCGCTAATTTAGCTTCTAGGAATGGATCTTCCAACAAGTTTGGAAAGTTTTGGGGAAATTTTAACTTTTTAAAATCTTTACCTTAGCATTTACCCTAAAAGAGCATACAGTCCATCTGAGGAATGTAAAGACAATTATTTTGTAATTTTGGTTTCCTTGCAATCGCTGCATTAATGTCGATCTGTCGAACAGTTCATGCTAACACTTCTAGCTAAACTGAGCTGAGTTACAGAATCTCGAAGCATTTGAGGATTTGAAACGTTTTTTTTAAAGCTTAGCCTCTAAGCTACAAGCATCGGCGTAATAGCTATAGTAGCATTAGCATGACCATGACTACATAGAGACTGGATTTTTATTCATGGCTAAAGGGTAGGTTTGGTATCAACATGCATGCTAATAGAAGAAATCTTTTTAGGGTCCGTGATCCTGAGACCCTGAAGATGAAACTTGGTACACAAGTCTCCAAAACAATTAAAAACTTTTGCACAAAAGAACTGAAACTAGATTTTTGCTCATTTTAACCTTTTTTCATCCATTCTCAATTATTAGCACGTAAGCTAACACAGTGTTTCTTTATCCGTGGTAAAACATGGCGATATTGATCTTTCATACCTGATGAGCTGTTGTTTCTGGATCATGGATGTACGGAGGACCATTAGTGACAAAACTAGACCGTACCGAAACAAAACAAAAAAAAAGGTGTTGCACTCACCTGCTGTCTGTGGTGCCGGTCTCACCGCCTCGCTCCCGTCTTGAAAACTTCCTTTTAAAAAAAAAAAAAAAAAAAAAAATCCCAAATATTTTCAGTTTAGTCACAAACGAAGGCGGCGACGGGCATCCTAAAATCTCCAGGAGAGAAAATCGACTCCTTTAGAAAAAGTCTGCTAGAGCCTGAGTTGAGGGAAAAGTGTCAAAAATATATCTCTACAAGAACCCCGTATCCGAAACGCCGCAGGGCGTCTGACCACGGCGGCGCCGGGCGTACGGACACGTTAGCTGCAACTCTTCAGCGTAAACATGGCGACTAAATGCAGGGCAGTTACAAAACATTTGGCTTTACTGTTCCACGGAATGAGGACAGCGTCCGTCCGCTGATTCGTCCCGTTTCTGAGGTGTCCACCATTTTCATCTCACGGGTTGTTCCTGCGTTAAAGGGCCGGTGTGGGCGGGGTCAACTGGTCACCTGGTCACCTGGTCACCAGGCGAGGAATCTAAAACTTCAGGTCCTCCAGAGGTTTGTGCAAAAAGTCAATGATGGTTCTTTAATATTAATATGATGTCTGAAAAATTGGGAAAGTTACTTCCCCTGTTGGAAAA
The DNA here is from genome assembly GCA_009660295.1 of Lophius piscatorius. Taxonomy (NCBI): domain Eukaryota; kingdom Metazoa; phylum Chordata; class Actinopteri; order Lophiiformes; family Lophiidae; genus Lophius; species Lophius piscatorius. The sequence goes on from VRLP01001703.1 coordinate 51,389, forward strand.
TGTATGTAAAATGTACTTTTATGTCATAATTGCAGAAACATAAAAGTAAATGTTTGGTGGATGCTTGGAAACAATTATGTAACTCTGGGGGCGAAAGTTTCAGATCCGACTCGTGCCGTCTAGCAGAATCAATATTTTCCAATGGCGTGCGCCTTTCTCCGTATTTTAGGACATAAAAGTTAAGATCTTTTGAAAGACTTTTCATCCTACCGCAGCAACGCGTCTCAGTCAAACCATATTTTCCTGCGGTTAGAGGTGGATAAATATCAGAATACTGGAAGTAGCTTTTGAGCAAAAAAACGCCCTAGCTGAAAATGTTGTGTCTGACTTTGATGTCATACATTTAGAAACATGAAAGTATATGTTTGGCAATTATTTGCTAATTAAATAAAAAATATTTTGAGACATTTGTTCCTGAGTTGTCGCGCCAATGCCGTATCAAGGCAATGGGAAAAAATTTCGTCCCAGGACTTCGATGTCATAAATAGAAACATTAAAGTAAATGTTTGCTCCTATATTTTCTCCCGTTTCTCACATTTTTCTGGCAGTGTTTTGCTCATGAAGGTGCATCTATAGAATAAACGCTAACGCAGCCTGAAGACAAAATTAATTTAAAAATGGTTCCACGACTTTGATGTCCTAAATGCAGAAACATGAAAATAAAGTTTGGGTTTTGGTGATGGTTAAAAACTTCTCCGTACTTCATGTTCGGAATAGAATGAAAAACAGTTTTTCTTAGGTATGGAGGCTAAGACGCGAAAAAAAGATTTTCCCACAATTCATCCTGATAGCCGTGTGTTTAATTTAATCACATTTCCGCCGTTTTCTTTTTAGAGGCGGATAAAAGAAAAAATATCGGCTTGAAAAAATTTGGATTCCCATGAACTCAAGTTGGAACTTAAAACAATCAGTTCTACAACTTGACGTTTTTATGTCTTAGAAACATGAAAGTAAATTTCAGGTGAAGTTTTTTTTTTTAAATTACACATTGAATATGAATTTTTTCTTGATGTCATTTTCTATTTGACATGGATGGAAAAAAAAAATAAATACGAGAAAAATATTTCAGAGTGGCAAAATTCACGTGAACGGCCGGCTTTGATGTCAGAGACGCAGAAACATGGCAGCGAAAAGTCAAATTTAGATTCCGATTTTAATTTGTGAGTTAAAATTCATGGCTGATCACACGTCGCCATGGAAACCCCCTTTTTTTTCTTTTTTCTGGCACGCAGTGTTTTTTATGGAGAAGACGCGTCACCTAAAATGTATTCCTATTATTTTCCCATGATGCACTGCTTCATGTGACGCTTGATTCTGGTGGTTTTTATGGTTCTGGTTGTTGCGGTTTTGTGAAACCGGGGCCGTTTTTGGAACCTCTTCCTTTCAAGAAGCAGGACGTATTTATCCTGAAGGAACAGGGAAAGATTCCGTTGATGTTCCCAGAATAATTTTCCACCTTTGCTAACATGAACTACTAAAACCAGGACTGGAGTCCAGAGGGGATGGTAACATGAGAAGGATTGTTGATGGACGGATGAGGTCTAGGTATTGATCAGCAGTGAACCGGATCATCAGATCCATTTTTAAGTCTGGAACAAAATCTCCTCATTAATCCTCTGAGGAATAAAATCCATGTTTTTCCACATTTAAGCTCATAAACATGGGAAATCCGAGCAGCACGTGAACGCACCGTCCTCTTCGACACCTGGCTTTCAGTCAAACTGCGATGTCAAAGGTCAGGTTCGCGGACTACAGGTCAGTTTCCCGCGTGTTCAAGCAGAACGCGTAGAGCGACCTCTTCAAGTCGCCGCTGCTGTTGGCTTTCATGTTCGCCTTCTCAGGCGAACTGTTCGCCTCGTTCTCCGCGCCCTTCGAACTCTTACTCCCTTTACGCTTCAGCTCCGGACTGGTTCGGCCGCTGGCGGGTTCGTCCTTCAGGGAGGACTGATCCTGGTCCGTCTCTCGGTGGTAGAAGTAGTTGAAGTTGGAAACGATGACCGGAACCGGTAGCGCAATAGTGAGCACGCCGGCGATGGCGCACAGGGAGCCCACGATCTTCCCCCCCACCGTCACGGGCCTCATGTCGCCGTAGCCTACGGTTGTCATGGTGACCACGGCCCACCAGAAGGCGTCCGGGATGCTTGAGAAGTGAGACTCGGGTTCGTCCGCTTCCGCGAAGTAGACGGCGCTGGAGAAGAGGATGACCCCGATGAAGAGGAAGAAGATGAGGAGCCCCAGCTCCCTCATGCTGGCTTTGAGGGTCTGGCCCAGGATCTGGAGCCCCTTGGAGTGTCTGGAGAGCTTGAAGATCCTGAAGACCCGGACCAGGCGGATGACCCTGAGAATGGCCAGCGACATGGCCTGCTGTCCGTTCTGGTGCTCCTGACCCTGCTCGGCCAGCTCGGTTCCGACCGTGATGAAGTAGGGCATGATGGACATGATGTCGATGATGTTCATGATTGTTTTGGAGAACTCGGACTTGCTGGGGCACGCGAAGAAGCGCACGAAGAGCTCGAAGGTGAACCAGATGACGCAGGTGGTCTCGATGATGAAGAAGGGGTCCGTGAAGGTCAGGGACGGCCGGGGAGCGGTGCTGTTGTCCAGGCGGCTCGTGACAGGAAGCTCGCGCTCGTCCCTGAACTCTGGCAAGGTCTCCAAGCAGAAGGTGATGATGGAGATGGTGATCACGATCACGGAAACGATGGCGATGCCCCGCGCCGGACTGGAGCTCTCCGGGTACTCGAAGATGAGCCAGACCTGCTTCTGGAACTCGTTCTGCGGGAGCGGTTTTTCCTCCTCCTTGATGAAGCCCTCGTCCTCTCGGAACCGCTCCATGGCTTCCTCCCCCAGCTGATAGAACCGGATCTCGTCCGCGAACACATCTATGGAGACGTTGACGGGTCTCCGGATTTTCCCTCCGGACTGGTAGAAGTACAGGATCCCGTCGAAGCTGGGTCGGTTGCGGTCGAAAAAGTACTCGTTCCGGAGCGGGTCGAAGTACTTGATCCTCTTGGCCGGGTCTCCCAGCAGGGTGTCCGGGAACTGGTTGAGGGTCCCGAGCTGGGTCTCGTACCTGAGTCCGGCAATGTTGATGAGGACCCTCTCGTTGCTCTCCGTGTCCAGGTCCAGATCCAGCAGGTCCTCGTCGAACAGATGCGGACTGTGGTCCGCGCGTAAAAGCGCATCCATGGCGGACTCGCTGTAGTTGAAGGTGTTCATGTCGTTGGTTCTCCACGGGCTGTGGGGTGGAAGCGGGTGAGGGGGGGTACTCCCTCGGGTGTTCAGCTCCTTACACTCTCCCAGTCCGGTCGGGACGAACAGCGGGACGTCCAGCGCGTTCCGGCGGCTCTCCTCGGGACCACCTCCGCTCCCTTTGGCGCCGCCGTTCTCAAAGCTCACGAGGGCTATCTCCATCCCGGAGCCATCCGGTCAGTGCGCGCACCTGTGGAGCCGGCGGTCCGAGGAGACCCGCAGCCGGACGGGGTCTGGGTCCGCGCGTGTCATTAAGTCGCGCGGCGGAGGACGAAGTAAATATGAGAGGAGAGGAAGACCCGGATGAGAGAGAGGATGGAACTGATGACGTCAAAAGTCATGGTCAGTACGAGACAAGCTGTCATCCTTTCTCTCTCTCTCTCTCTCTCTCTCTCTCCCTGGAGTCGGGCTCGCGCACACAGTGGATGGCAACAAAGTGCGCGCGCTGTACCGTTAACGCTCCAATAACAACACGAGTTATTTCATCATCAGAGAGAAAATAAACATGAGAAATGACTCAGAGTGTTTGCTGAAGTCAGAGTACAGATAAAGTAATCCATTACAAGGAAAGGTACTATGCAAATAAAACTAGTCAAACCACTGATGGATGAATAAATGGATGGGTGGATGAATAAATGGATGGGTGGATGAATAAATGGGTGGATGTTTCGATGCATGGGTGGATTCATGTTCGGATGGATGTCTTTCATCTCTACTTCCTGTTCCCTCTTTCTTCTTCTGTGATCTTATATAACCTCTGCACCCATTCATCCTGAACACAAAGAGAACCATCACTGCTCTCTGGGTCCGGAGCCTTTCAGAACTGGGCCCTGGGGCCACAGAACCACTCTACCTCCACACACACACAAATACACACGAATACACACAAATACACACAAATACACACAAATACACACATGAATTTCGACTATGGAAGCTAGAATGCAGGAACAACTACATAATAATTACTGACTAACGTTTTGTTAGCATCTTGTTTTGAACAGATTATCGTGTTAGCATTTAGCTTTGAGCTCCACTGCATGGTTGCTAACTACTGCACGTTTGAATTCAAGCCAAAACAAAAGTCTGTGTAATATTTATTCACGTTAGCATGCTAACCAACTAGCCCTGACCTGCTCTCTTATAATATTGGTAAAATGCTACACTGGAAATAGCAGTTTGTTAGCATTATGAGAGTAAACATTTAAGAAGAATAACATTAGCATTCAGGTAGAAGCTCCACTGTTTTTGTAGCTGATAGCATAGCCATAAACTGTTATACATGTTTGATTTGAAAAAAACAACAACAAGCATGATAACTAGCTAGCATTGGCTTAATGGTTGAGATATCTACTACAGCTAGCATTCTAGCTAGCTAGCGCTGGGTTACTGGATACTATATATATTGAGGTAAGCATGGGTACCTGGTTAATACTTATACTGAAGCTAGCATGTATACAGGCTATCACTGGCTCACTGGTTGGGATGTGAACTGAAACCAGCATGCTAACTAGCTAATGCTGGCTTGCTGTTTAATATATGTACGGAAGCTAGCATGCCAGGCAACTAGCCCTGAGCCCTCTTGTCCCACTGAACGATGATAATGGAGGCCGTTCAGCTAAACATACATCTTCTGTTGTTATGAACATGTTAGCTGGATGGTTTTAGCATGGATTAGCTGCTGTCCGAACGTAACTCTCCCGTTCTGATGTCGGATATTCTACAGCTCCCTCTGACCACATGCTAATGTGCCTAGCCTCTGACCATCCTTGGAAGAGATGTTGATGGTGGTGGTGATGATGGGGAGTTATTGTTGATGGCGGTGGCGGGAGGATGGCGTGTTAATCCGGGGAGGAGGGGGATGCATATAGTGGTTATGATGATGGGTGGGGGGAACGTTAGATAAGGAGGAGGATAAATATAGAGCTCTGCTTTGTTTTCTAATCCAGCCACAGGCCAAGAAACTAACCTTTAAAATAGGTCACCTTCTACGCTTTTAGGCCCCGCCCACCTCAGAGCACCAGCAGCGGGACGCTCTGCCTCAAATAAAGAGTCATGCCAATAAAACATGAATCATCAACACGCAGGATATTTTATATTCATTTTGTAATTTTAATTGTATATATATATATACATATATATATATATATATATCATGGTTACTTTACAACTTTAGTGTTTTAGGTTGTATTATGGGATAGAACTGGACAAGGTGGCTGGTTAGGATGCTAGTATTGAATATATTATTGACTTCTTCTTTTACTTAACTTCAAACAAGTGTTTGTTAGTGGCTATGCTAGCAGATGTGTGAGGAGCTTTGAGCTAATTGCTAATCTGCTAATATGTTTACGATGACAGCGCCTACATGTTGAAGTTTGCCCCTTAATTAACTGTTTTAGTGCTATGCTAGGACAGGACTGGTTGGCACCAGCTGTTTAGCATGCTAACTCAGGTATATATATGACTTACTGGCCAGTGCTAGCATGCTAGCATGCCGTGCTGATAGCTCTGTGAGGCCAGATAAAACTTAAACGTGATATTTTATTAACATTTACAACACTAACTAGCTTGTTAGCATGTCATCTCCGGCACAGATCTCATCATTAATAAGATTTCCCGTGATGAGATCAAAGTCCAGCCCGGCGGATGTGCTGACGGTTAAACGGCGGATGTGTGGTGGCGGCTGGAAGGGCAGATGGCTTGTGGGTGTGGTTATCAAGATGTACGGGAAAATTGGGACCGGTCCAGTTGGAATCAGACTCCAGCTGAGATGGTTAGCGTTAGCATGATGAGCGTCCCTGCGTGTGGGAGGAAGAGCTGTGTGGTGCTGGAGCTGAGAGGGAGACAGTAACCATAGCAACAGGTAACCACTAATTATCAGCATTCAGAACCGCCACAGCTCACAGATTAGCTGTTCTAATTACAGAGGCGGCATTCAGCACCAGCATAATCACTGATGATGCTACCGCCGCCATGTTCACCGCGTCACATGACCCTCAGAGTCGAGACCACGTCTCAACACCGCCCCACCCACAGAGACATCTGACCTCCTATCCTACTGTCAGTTAGCTAGTGTCCCACATACATACGCCTGATAGCTTAGTTAGCATCAAAAGTCTGAGCTAACAGAAACTAATGATAGCTAAGTTGCTAATAGTGGGTAATAGTAGCTATCATTGGCTAACAGTAGATAACGGTATGTAAGAGTAGGTAAGGGGTTGCTAAGAGTAACTAACTCGGTGGGTAATGCATGCTAACAATAGCTAACCTAATAGGATGTAGGAGTTGCAAACCTCATTATAACAGTAGCTTTGTGGCTACAAATAGAAATAGTAATCAACAGTAGTTAACGGTAGGTAACAGTAGGTAATGGTATCTGGCAGTAGCTAATATTAGCTAACAGTAGCTACTGGTATTTAACAGCAGCAAACAGTAGCTAATAGTGGCTAATGGTAGCTAAAAGTAGCAATGCAGCTTAGCGTTCCGATAATTTCACAGATATTTTTTTGATGCACAGTATTTTCACCTGTGTCTGTTTCTTGTGTCGTGTCAAAACGTGAATTATTCACTTTCACATCTTCCCATTGGAGGGTGGCAGTGAGGTTGAGGAACATGGGCAGTGAGGTTGAGGAACATTGCAGTGAGGTTGAGGAACATGGCAGTGAGGTTGAGGAACATGGCAGTGAGGTTGAGGAACATGGCAGTGAGGTTGAGGAACATCGGCAGTGATGCTGAGGAACATTGCAGTGAGGTTGAGGAACATGGGCAGTGAGGTTGAGGAACATTTCAATGAGGTTGAGGAACATGGCAGTGAGGTTGAGGAACATGGCAGTGAGGTTGAGGAACATGGCAGTGAGGTTGAGGAACATGGCAGTGAGGTTGAGGAACATGGCAGTGAGGTTGAGGAACATGGGCAGTGAGGTTGAGGAACATGGCAGTGAGGTTGAGGAACATGGCAGTGAGGTTGAGGAACATGGCAGTGATGTTGAGGAGCTGCAGGGAGATTGAGGAGCTAGAAGAGTGCGGCAGTGAGGTTGAGGCGTTGGAGGAACGCGGATGTGAGTTTGAGGCTTCTTGACAGCAGCTGCTGTGCAGCGAGGAGGCGTGTGAGCGGGAGAATGAAGGACACGCCGCCGCCGTCAGTGATTCTGAGCGCCCAGATTAACGTGCAGAAAAGGCTGCAGATGCTGCTAAATGGATTTGCTGTGAAATGGAGCCTAGGATGGATTTAAAACGCCGTCGATGGATTCAGACGAGCGTTTCTCGGGAGGCAGACTGATTATGGATGATGGTGAGGAGGAGGAGGAGGAGGAGGAGGAAGAGGAGGAGGCGACCATATTGGGCCTCAGCAGAACTATGACAATCCTGAGTGTGGTCACGTTCTGACTGAACGCGCAGAATGAAAGGTTTGAACGCAGAACAAACCATCAGGGTCAAGATGGCGTCTCCCTGCTCTTTCTCTGCGTTCTTCTGTTTGGACGAGGACCAGCCTGTTTTAATCCCAGATGATTAAAGGTCCAGTTCACCACAAAACACAAAGACATATTTTTCCTTTACGAGATTATTAGGATTCAACTTAGCAGGAAACGTTAAAGTAATGCGGCTAACTGTATCTGACAGTGGCTAATGGAAGCTAACTGTAAGTAAGAGTAGCTAACATTTGCTAACATTAGCTAATATTAGCTAACGTTAACTGGAAAAGTTTAGCAACTTGGTCCGAGTTAGCATGTTGGCTATGTGACCTGTTTTCTTCTTCTATGTTGAGCTTTAAAGGGCCTGTGTGTAAGATTTAGGGGGAATAAATGGAATATAATATTCATAATACCCATATTTATAGGTATTTTTTCGGTACCTTCTTCTAAAAGTAAAAATATATATATATAATTTAATCCCCCAGGATGCCTTGCTGCTCCTCTCCCTGGCCAAACCCAACTGGACCTTTAAGATTTGGTTTTTCAAGCCTCCGTAATTCCAAAGTCAAAGCTAACATTACGACACAGTATAAAAAATATGATGTTTTTTTGATTAGTTTTTTTAGCATTTACACCCGCTAATGCTAAAAAAAGACAACTGTAACAGGTTAAATCGTATAAATGCTCTAGAATAGCTAGAGTTAGTATCGTAGAAATGTGGGACGCTAATATTAAATAACAACCAACGACCCCCTAACCGACACAAAAGTCAAAGCCAAAGATACTAGAGAGAAGAAAAATATGTTGCTCTTTAGCATTCATAGCAAACTGACTTTTTTTCTTTAAAAAATATTTTATGACGTCAACTGGGGGGGTACAATAAATGTACCCCCCCAGTTGACGTCATAAAATATTTGAATCTTGGTAGTTAAATCAGACGTCCTGATCTTTTCTGAATAGTTTCATATCAAAAGGGTAAATTATAAGTGAATTATCCCCAAAGCCCCCAAAATATATATATATGTATATATATGTATATATACATATATATACATGCTAAAATAAACAAATTGCTATCATGCTTAAATAGCTAAATGCTGTATATGTATTCGTAACATGTATCTTTTATATTTTTGATGTCTATGTTACATACATCTTTGATGTTTTTTCATGTATATTTAACATATGACTTTGATGTCCGTACAACATCTGATGAATGTATTTGATGTCTATGTAACATACATCTTTGATGTGTTTGATGTCTATGCTACATACATCTTTGATGTGTTTGATGTCTATGTTACATACGTCTTTGATGTGTTTGATGTCTATGCTACCTACATCTTTGATGTGTTTGATGTCTATGTTACATACATCTTTGATGTGTTTGATGTCTATGTTACATACGTCTTTGATGTGTTTGATGTCTATGTTACATACGTCTTTGATGTGTTTGATGTCTATGTTACATACGTCTTTGATGTGTTTGATGTCTATGTTACATACATCTTTGATGTGTTTGATGTCTATATTACATACATCTTTGATGTGTTTGATGTCTATGCTACATACGTCTTTGATGTGTTTGATGTCTATGTAACACACGTCTTTGATGTGTTTGATACAAATGTAACATGTTACTTTCATGTCTTGGTGAAATCCGACTCATGTTGATCTACCAAACGTTCAATCAGAAAGACTATCCTCTCACACACTTGTAGGTAAAGTAATGCTCATACCTCTATTATGCTATTAACCACCTTTCACATAAACTCAGTCTCAATTATCTTCCCCGCGGTCTGGGGCATCGATTGGTATCATCTGCCCTCAATAATGTCGCCTCATCCATCCAATCAGTCACACCTGCATCGTTAGCCCGTCGCCACCAGCCGCCATCCTTTAATATGACTCTCTACAAATCCATTAGCCTCAGCAGAGTCATCAGCCACCACCGCTAGTATCCAGATTCCAAAGCGGCGATATTCCATGTTGCAGAGTCTGCAGACTTTCTAATGAGCTAATTATTTGATATTTGATGTTTTTGATGTCAATTTTATGTATGTCTTTGATGTTTGAGATGTCGTTGTAAGGTGTGACTTTGATGTCCTTGCATGAAACTAATCTGATCTGACTTTGACAGTCAGGTGTTTGCCTGGAGCCGGAGATCAAGAACCAGAGGAGGTTCTAGCGTTTGTCTGGAGCGGGCAGATAAGGAACCAGAGGAGGTTCTAGCGTTTGTCTGGAGCGGGCAGATAAAGACCCAGAGGAGGTTCTGGTGTAGAAGGATGTGCTGTAGTGTGTGTTGGTGTTAGTGTGCTCTGAATGAGCACTGAACTGGAAAACTACAGCGACTGGAAGAACCAATCATCGGCCTCCACTGGTCACGAATCACACCTACAGCGTGGGTAGCCCCCCAATACCAACGCCACACACACACACACACACACACACACACACACACACGCACACACACATGGTGAGGTGGCAGGATGGAGGAGGGGAAGCCCTGGCGAGGCCTCGTGTGCGCTGGAAGCGCCCGAGGAGGCCACATCCAACCAGAGAATCTGTGCTTGTTCACAGCGGTCGACAGAGGATATTAAGAACACACTGAGAGTGGGGGGAGGGGGGGAGGGGGGGAGTGGGGGGATTACAGCCCGAGGAATAATAACAACACACATCAAGACACGCATGTCAGACCCAGGAGGGGGGGAGGAGGAGGGGGAGGAGAGCCATGATGGGAGCTGAGTGTGAGCTGCAGGAGTGCTGTTGAGCAGAGGATGTCGGTGTGATGGAGGGACGGAGGGAAGAGGTGGATTGTGTCGAGGGATTTTAATTGACAGCTGTCCAAATCCCCAGACAGATCCTCTCTCTCTCTCTCTCGCTCTCTGAGTGTAGCTCGCACGCCCTGCTCCCTCTCTCTCTCCATCGCTCTCAGACTCTCTCTCTCTCCCTAACTCTCCTTTCCTCGCTCTCTCACCCCCTCTTTCACCCTCTCTCTCTCTCTCTCTCTCTCTCTCAGACGAGGGTATTAAGAGTGAAAAGCATTAGGGAAAAGTGAGGTATTAAGAGTCCCTGCTTTCTCTCTCTCTCTCCCTCTCCCTCTCTCTGTTTCTCTGTCTATTTATACTTATTTATACGCCGTGATACGATACAGTGTGATACGATAGTGTGATACGATACAGTGTGATACGATACAGTGTGATACGATACAGTGTGATACGATAGTGTGATACGATACAGTGTGATACGATAGTGTGATAGGATACAGTGTGATACGATAGTGTGATACGATACAGTGTGATACGATACAGTGTGATACGATAGTGTGATACGATACAGTGTGATAGGATACAGTGTGATACGATAGTGTGATATGATACAGTGTGATACTATAGTGTGATACGATACAGTGTGATACGATACAGTGTGATACGATAATGTGATACGATACAGTGTGATACGATAGTGTGATATGATACAGTGTGATACGATAGTGTGATACGATACAGTGTGATAGGATACAGTGTGATACGATACAGTGTGATACGATACAGTGAGATACGATAGTGTGATACGATACAGTGTGATACGATAGTGTGATACGATACAGTGCGATACGATACAGTGAGATACGATAGTGTGATACGATACAGTGTGATACGATAGTGTGATACGATACAGTGTGATACGATACAGTGAGATACGATACAGTGTGATACGATACAGTGTGATACGATAGTGTGATACGATACAGTGTGATAGGATAGTGTGATACGATAGTGTGATATGATACAGTGTGATACGATACAGTGTGATACGATAATGTGATACGATACAGTGTGATACGATACAGTGTGATACGATACTGAATGATGTATCACTATACGTATGATGTGTATATACTCTATCACATAGTACATATAGTATATGCATATATATCTCTCCCTAGCATTAAATGGTACAGTACAATTTGATACAGTACGATAAGATACCATAAGTTACGATACAGCGCGATAAGTTACGATACAGTTCAACGTAACAGAGTACGATATGTAACAGTACGTTACGATTCACTGGGTTACAGAGTTACAACCGGCTCAAAAGAAGTGGAAGCTTCGGGTCTTGGTTCTATTTGTTCGACCGGGTTCTGAAGCTCACGGTGGCGCCGGATGGTTGCAGAGAGCTGCGCACGTGTGGGAACACACACGCTAACGGTGTAAACAAAGTAAACAAACCCCCCAGGAAAGAGAGCAAACAGGAAGGACAGATTGTTTCGGCATGAGGAGCTTCCTCCTGCAGCTCAGAGCTCGTTATGTAACTTCTGTTCACATCACACAGCATCTGCGGAACCTCGAGGGGGTCGACCATCAGAACTTTATCTCACAGCGCCGCGCGTCTGATTCCTGCAGACGCCATTTTTTCCTCACTGCTAACAATGTTAGCTGCTCGTCTTGGACATTTGATGAACGTTTGCATCTCAGCCGGACCTTCTCTGATGACAATTCATAAAGAGAACCAACGTGTCAATAGATCGTAGCATCAATAGTTAGCACCACCGGCTAATATAAGCTCATTGCATCTAATTGGTTACACCGTTAGGAATGTTAGCTCAAAGCTTCAACAGTTAGAAACACTAGCCAATGTTAAGTAAAGACATGATGAGTTAGCAAGCTAACGTTAGCAGCTTAAGCTGACAAAAAGGTTAAAAGCTACTATCACTGTGTAGCATGTAAAAAATACTTTGTGATACTTAAGTACTACGTGACTAATATTAGCGAATAACAACAAAAATTAGCAACACTTAGCTAGTGTTAGCTAATAATATAAACTGTTGGCAATGTTACACTAGCTAATGTTAGCTCCTTAGAATTAGAGCATGTTAGAGTCAAAAGCAGCAATACAAAATCAAAGCTAATGTTACTGAAAAACATATTGAGACATGATACTGTGGATTTAGCTAGATAATGTTAGCTATTAGCATCAACAGTTGGCAAGATTAGCTAAAGTTAACAGCTTCAAATGTCAGTTATCGTCCAGCAACTGAAGGTTAAAGTTAACATGTTACAAAACATGTTGAACACAAGACAGTCTGTGCTTTTAGTTAACTTATGTTAGCTAATAGCATAAACAATTAGCAACAGTAGTTAATTTTAGCAAGTTAGACTGACACAAAACCTAAAAGCTAACTTTGTAACAAAGTATGCGAAATAGACTGTAATACTTTATTACAAATAGCATTAATAGTTAGCGCCACTTACCAACGTTAATGAATAATATCAACAGTTAGCAACAGTAGCTAATGTTAGCTAATAGCATCCACAGTTACAAACACTAGCTAATGTTACCAGCTTGGAATGACAAGAGGCGTAAAAGCTAAAAATGCTAAACAGCATGTGAAATGTACAGTGATTTGGTTATTTTAGCTGTTTAGCAATGATAGCTGCCAGCTATGTTAGCTGTTAGCTAGCAACTAGTTAACGCTGTGTGACCTCTGACCTCTGAAGGAAACAGAAACTCTCGTGTTGCTGTGGAGTCACGGACATGTAGCTCATCAGGTCAAGCCGCTGCTAACACATCACACCAGTCACAGGTGTATTCTGGGTAATATGGCAGGATGGATCCTCTGACGTTTTATCCTTTTATGAAATTGTTCATTCTGATTCATTCAATGACATTTAGACGATAATATTAATCACTCAAAAATAAATAGTAGACAAGTTTTAATAACATTTATTTTTTGTTGATATAAACGTGTAAAACGTTTTATTCCAAACTTATCTTTCAGCTCTGAGAAGTTTGAGCGCCAACTAACTTCCTGTAAATAATAAGTAAATATGTAAATATGTTAGTTGAATACTGTGGTATCCAGCCTGAGGGTCGGGACCCTTGAGGAGGTCTCACGTCACTCTGAGGGGTCCGACGTTTGAAGTTATGTTTATTTTATGACTTTTCTCACATTTTTAATGTTGTTGGGATCTAAAAAAAGGATTTATAAAAATAATTTATTAACAAAAAAACAACAAAGTGACTAAAACATTTTTTTGTTTCAAAGGTTTGTTCCACTTTAAATCTAAATCAGTGTGTGTGTTTTTTTTAATTAAACGCATAATGATGTAATCAAACACAATAAAAATGCTTTCAGATGAACAGGCAGAGCTGGCCCTCAGGTGTGTGTGTGTGTGAGTGTGTGTTTGTGTGTCCGTTTATTTGTTGTTTGTGGGCGGAGCTTGTTGAGAGGTACCCAGCAGGAAGAGGATGTCCTACTTTATCTCTCATTAGACGCTCGCACATCACGGAGGGTCAGTGAATGCTTCACTGGAGGGTAAGTGAACGCATCACCGAGAGGTCAGTGAACGCATCATAGGAAGGTCAGTGAATGTATCACAGGAGGGTCATGGAACACGTCACTGGGTGGTCAGTGAACGTATCACCGGAGTCCCTCTTCATCTCCAGATAAAATCTCCTCTCTCCTCCCTCACTTTGTGACATCTCCTTCTCTCGCCCGGTTACCATGGTGACTCTGAGAAGTATTTCCCTGTTGCCAGGGTCTGGTCTCCATGGGAGCAGGAACCCCTGGTGATGAGGATGAGGATGTGAACCCCCCCTCACAGATGTGTGGATTCACAGACGTACTTCTGCTGAGAAGCCACAAGGTGGAGCCAGAGGACTTTAAATGAGGAGGGTGGGTCTGTGTCCGCTGTTAGACCCAGACCTCGGGAACCTAGATCCACTTTGAGACCCAGACCTCAGCACCATAGATGACGGTTGGATCCGACATTAACTACTGCCAGCTATCAAAGCTAACAACGGCTATTCTAAATGATCAAAGCTAATGTTAGCTAGATTCATCTATCAAAGCTAAAATTGGCTAATGTCAGCTAATCATCATCAAAGCTAATGTTGACCTCATGTCAGATATCAAAGCCTTAACGCGAGCTAATAATGCTAGCTATCAAAGCTAAAGTTAGCTGTTTTTTCACCTGTTATACTTGAACCATCACCCTCACGATCCCATCAGGAGGATAATGAGGACATCTGCTGGCGGGGAGAAAAATGGCGGGTCATCAAGTGAAGGCGAAGGCGGGACAGGATGCGGTCCGACCAGGCAAAGGAGACCTTTGGACATAAAAGTCTGCTCAGGTCCGACTGCCCTGGATCTGGTCCAGTTTTAGGCGTCGGGCGACCATTTCCAGCCTGACACTTAACACTGGTGTGTATGATAACATCAGGTGGTTGTTGGTTCGGCGCCCGCTCTGCAAGAGGCTCTCAGGTTAGATTTACTGCTTCATTTAACCACGGAGTGGCTCAGGGTGTCAGGTGACAGGAAGTCTTTTGCTCTACTTTGCACCGTGTAACTAGAGCGTGACGGTGGCGACTGAGTCTCATCCATCCTTCAGCGGCGGTCGGAGGGGATTTGTTTCGGGGACATCGATCCACGCTGGGCGTTAAACCTACAACTTTACTGATCCGTAAATCTCACAACCACCTCTGACTGAAGGCTGTCAGTCATCTCCATCCTGGATTCATACATGATCTAAACACAAAAAACTAAATCTAAGATGTAAAATAAACTGCTTGGTGTCCTGGAGGTTCTCCTCCCAGAACTGGATCGGGGCACCAATGAGCTCCTGGACCGTCTGTGGTGCTTGACGTCCCGGAGGTTCTCAGGAGGATTCAGGTCTGGAGAACGTGAGGACCAGTCTGTGGCATCAAGACCTTTATCCTCCAGGAACTGCCTAAACAGTCTGACCACATGAGGCCGGACATGGTCCTGGACCAGGAGCAACCCAGGGTCCACTGGACCAGTGTAAGTTCTGACAGCGTGCCTGAGGATTTCATCCCGGTTCCTAACGACAGTCAGGTTACCGTTAACGAACCGTTATGATCTGCCCAGACCACCACTGATCCACCACCAAACCAGTCCTGCTGGAGGATGTTTCAGGCTTATTATGGCTAATAGCACTTATGCTAAGATTATAATGCGGCTAACATGCTGGAAAACCGCCGCTAGCTTCTCCATACCAAGCAGAAAAATCAACACAGTCGATCATACGGAATCATGTTTGCCTCCAATATTTTTCTTCTTTTAGCCCCATTTTTGGTCTCCACCAAACCCCGAGGTCCACATTTAGCTCCTCATCAGCGGCCATTGGCTAAGATGCTAGCTACTTAATGATGGCATAGGCTTTTATACCCTTGTTAGGACATTACTTACTGGCCACATCGTGTCTCTTTGCCACAGGCTAAAATGTTAGCTCTTAGCCACAAGCTAAAATGTTGGTTCCTAGCCACAGGCTAAAATGTTAGCTCCTAATCACGGGTAAAGATGTTAGGTCGTAGCAGCTGGCTTAGGTTCGGCATCCATGCACTAACCAAGACTTTACTTACTGGCCACATCGTTTCTATTTGCCCAAAACTAAAATGTTAGCCCTTAGCCACACGCTACAATAGTTTGCTCCTAGCCATGGGTTAAGATTCTAGCTCTGAGAAGCTCAACATGGACGATGGCCATAGTCCTCAGCGCTAGCTGCAACATCTCATGTCTTTGGGAGAGGTTAGCGGTGGAGGAAGTGAACTGGGTCGGTTCTGAATGCCCCTCTTCTCCGGCTGAATGGACAAACGGCGGCTCAGGTGAGCGCTGAAACGCTGCAGTGGAAAATGAAACTCGAGGAGCCGAGCAGGAAATTAGGTGAGCTGGACTGAGAGGGGGTGGGGGGAGGAGCGGGTGGAGGGCGGGAGGAGCGGGTGGGGGGGGGGCGGGCGTGGGTAGGCCTGAGTGGGTGGCTGCAGCTCCAACATTTTATTCATCACATCGCCAAGGTCAGCGGATTCAGCACCGTGTTCAAACACCGACAGGAAGTTCAGTTTTCTCTCTGAGCCAGATCACAGTTCCAGCAGCAGGACCGGGTTCTGACAGAACCACTTCCGAGGTTTGATGAGAAAGACGGGGGCAAGAGTCCAAGAGAGGTTCCAAAAGTCCACCAGGAGGAAATAAAAGAGGAAGTGTTAAAAAAGAAGGAAAAGAAAACAAAGGCAGGAAATTTCAAAGGCGCGAACGGGACAAAGACAGGAAGTTCAGAAACACAACAAAGGGAAATTAATCTAGAAAAATAAAACTACAACCAAAACTTAGTTTCACGTCTAACTGCTACCACACAAAGGATCTTTACTAGCTAATGGTATGCTAACGCTAACATCCATCCATCTCTAACATCCATCCATCTCTAACATCCATCCGTATCTAACATTCATCCATCTCTAACATCCATCCATCTCTAACATCCATCCGTATCTAACATTCATCCATCTCTAACATTCATCCATCTATAACATCCATCCGTATCTAACATTCATCCATCTATAACATCCATCCATCTCTAACATCCATCCGTATCTAACATCCATCCGTATCTAACATCCATCTGTATCTAACATCCATCCATCTCTAACATCCATCCATCTCTAACATCCATCTCTAACATCCATCCATCTCTCACATCCATCCACCCTTCATCTCTAACATCCATCCATCTCCACCACCTCTCCATCTTCCCCAAATAGCCTCCCTCGTCTGCCTCCTCCTCCTCCTCCTCCTCCTCCTCTGTTCTTTTTCTCCTCCCCTGGTTCTCCCTGTGGTTTCGCCCACGCTAACCTGACTTGCTCTCTGCCCCAGGCTGCCTCTCCTCTCCGGCTCCACATGCTACAATCATCCAGCGGAAGCTGCAGAGATGAATCATAATAAACACAAACACCTAAACCAGCCGGATTACAGGCCGCCGCTTAAAGGGCCAGTCCCACATTTAGAGCCAGGATTTGTCCGTCTATCTACGCGACCTTTGACCCCCGTTCCTTTGGTTCAGGTTAAACATGATAGATATGTGGTTTTACTCTCCTCTTCCTCCTTTCACCGAGTCATGTGACTCACAGCAACCAATAGGACGCAGGGAAGTGAGCTCCACCCGCTCGTCATGTGACTTCTCATGTGAAGATTGCTGGGTCCTTCTTTTCTGTTGGATTTGTAAAAAAAATTATATTTAATTGATTAGGAAATTGATTTTGGAAAAAAACGCATTCAAATCCAAATCGCAAATCCAGAGTTTTATTATTAAGACAGATTAAACCATCAGAAAATGTCAGAGATAAAGTGATCTAATCGATTCGGATCACAATAGTGTCTTCCTCGGCTCCTCTTCTTCCTCGGCGCAGTCTATGACTGCTTTCTGCTTCTACAACTATATATTATAACTATTTTATTCATTTATTGAATTATTTCAAATGATCTTTTCGTACATAGATGATAAAACATTTGACTATTTATGCTTTTTTTCCCCGGGACTTTTAAAACTCGGACTTCCAGACTGGGTTCAAGCGAAGCTTTGAACGACGAGGGACACGTCTAATTCCTGGAACGGCTTCTGTCGTTGCTCCACATGCCGGACTATTTTAGAGAAGCCGCGGCTCCACGACCTGCTGCTCCTGTCGGCTGACTTTGATGGGTCGACCTGGAAGAACAACAACAGGAACCAGGGGGAAAACCGATTCACTGATCCGGATCCTGATCCTGATCCTGATCCTGAAATGTTTCGGAATCGTTTATCCGATGGATTCTCATTTATAAATAAATAAAATACGTCACGTCTTTTCAAACGATGTGATATTTGTCTGCAGCCGATGCTGCCGTCATTTCCACGTCGTTGCTCATACAACGTGGAAATGATCATGCCTCCTTGGCGGTGAAAGGAGGAATGTTGAGGAGCAGGAAGTGATCGAACAATCAACCAACCAAAACTGGTGAAAAGTAAACGCTGCAGAATGGCTAGGATGCTACTAGCTAGTGGCTACTGATTCTTATCTTAGACTGTTAGTTGGTAGCTAACAATTTAGCCAGTGGTCAGTAGCTAACAAATTAGCTAATGGCTAATAGCAAGTGGAATATCTTGCATCTCAGCCAGTAGCTTTATTCAATGGCTAATAGCTAAAATATTAGCCCATTACCGGCGGCAGCCATCTTCACCAGGAATGATTAGATAACGTTTCAGACAGCGGGTCATCCACCGACCCGGTTTGGTTAGCAGATCCAGATCTGGATGACATTACTCGCAGCTGTTGAAGAAATCGAACAAAAATGTGATGACGGCTTGGATTTTATTTTGAAAATAATGTCTCTCCTAGCGTCATCGCGTCGGGATCAGTACCCAACAGAACCGGACCAATGACCTCAATCAATAATTATCGATTGAGGTCATTGATTATTGGTTGACAAATAAAGTGTTTTTGTATAATAATGAACCAAAAAAAACCCATCAGCAGCAGAATGACATCATCAGGCGTCACCGGGTCACATGACTACCCGCTCTCATCTGTAAAACCATCATCACTTCATCATGAACGTGTGAATGGACACGGCGTCCTTCGCCACCTTATTTTTATCTCGACCTTGGTATGACGTCCGTAATCCGAATCCGCAAATGAGTAAAAATAGTTTCAAAGCAGCCGTACGGAAGCCACAATGCGCCAAAGTTTTGCATAAAAAAAAACCATATTGGACACAATTCTATAAAGTTTATCTCTTTCTTACTCGACAAAATTTCGGAGTCATCCAAAGTTTTTTGTTTTTTTTTACAATCAATAATTTAAAAAAAACCTTCAATTCAATTCAATTTTTTTTAACTGATATTATTTTTACATCCATAATTTTACTCTCATCAGATTGTTAAGGAATCACACGCCAGTGAACTTATAGTGCCGGTCCCAAGCCCGGATAAATGGGGAAGTCTGGGCCAGGAAGGGTAACCGGCGTAAAACCGGTGCCAAAGGAATACGCAGATCAAGAAACTGATTTACAAACCGGATCGGTCGAGACCCGGGTTTAAAAAACGACCCCCACTGCTGGTCAGCGAAAAAGAAAACAGAGAAGGTGGAGACGTGCCAGGAAACAGCGAGAGATGAGGAAAGGCAGCAAGGCTAGAAGCATTGGAGGAGGGTACACACTGTTCTATCATGGAGGAGGTGAGGGAGGAGGTGAAGAGAGAGTCGCACACAGTGATGAGTATGAGGATAGAAACTGGAGGTGTGATGATGAAGGCTCTCACACATTGGTTGGGAGATGGAAGAGGAGGAGAACTTCTGGAGTGAGTCGGATGAAGTGATGGAGAGTTTTCCAGAGGGGTGTGGCCTTAAGAACAGGATCATGGAAGGACAGACGGCGGAAGGTTTTTGCGAGAAAGGATGGAAATGGCTGAGGTGACCAAGTATTTTAAGAAAAGTAGATCAAAGGCGGAGCAGAAGATCAGATGGTCTAAGCTGAGGAAGGAGGGACCTTCAGGGAGGAGGTGAGACCCGGTCTGGGCGGCGGTGAGGAACTGCCAGATGATTGGGCAACCACAGAACATGTGATAAGGAAGTCAGATAAGGAAGGTGCCTGGTGGGTCATCTGGGCAGAGGAAAGAAAATAAGGAGACTTTATGGTGGAATGAGGAGATAGAGGAGAGTTTAAGCAGGAAATGGCGAGCAAAGAAGAAGTGGGAGAGCAGGAGAGACGAAGACAGTCGGCAGGAGGACATGATCTGCTGTGGAGACCCCCGAAGGGAACCGCCGAAAGAAGAAGACGAAGAAGTTCTGGTCAGAAGTTCACAATGAACAAGGAAACAGAGGAGTTCCAAACGTATCTTAGCATTGAGCTACAAGCTAACATCTGAGACAATGACTTCCAGCTAACATATAAATCCAATAGTTCACCATCACCTTGTAGCTGAAATATTAGCTTTCTGCTGGGAGCTCGCATCATAGCCAGCAATTATTACTCAACATATTCGTCAGGGGCTAGTAGATAACATTTAGCTAGTAGCTGAAAGCTAAATCTTAAGTCAATGTTCAGTAGCTAATATCTTTATCAGTGAATATTAGCTTCGTCAGCTGCCTTGAACTTGCAGTCTCGGTCAGTGACTAGTAGCTAATTGGTTGTCACTGGATAGAAGCTAACATCTAGGCCAGCTACCATGTTTGCCAGTGGCTTGCAGCTAACAAGTAAGCCTGCTGCTAGTAGCAGTAAATCTGACAGTGCGGACTAGCTAACACCAAAGCTAGCTGCTTTTAGCTAACATGTTTAAATGTGACTAGTGACTAATGTCGTCACCAGTTGGGAGCAGCTAACATGTTAGCCAGCTGCTAGTAGCTAGCATGTTTGTCGGTGGCTGGTAATCACAAGTCACCAGCCACTAATAAATAACGTTATTATCTACAAGTTAAGCAGTGGTTGATAGCTAACATCTTCGTCGGCTGCCCCAGGCGTCAGTATGATGATGAATTAGGTGAATTGGGGGCGGAGCTTGATGAATCTGACTCCGCCCCCTGACAATCTCAATCAATATTTCTTTTCATTATCTAACTACGGTGGCCGACAGGAGAAAACCCGCTGCAAACATCAACTTGACAACCCAAAACAATTCGCCGCGGTAGCTTCGCTTAACATCGGGGCCGTGAAGTCATGTGACGAAGAATAAAACTTTATTCAACACTGCGAGAACAACAAATAAAGTTATTAACGACCCTAACATGCACGGAACCCAAAACTACCGCCATCCCGCATACTGACTTCAGCTGTCGCCACGGCAACGTGTCCACAACGATCAGAATGTCAAAAAACAAACAAACAAACAAACAAACAAGCAAACAAACAAACAAACAAACAAATGGCTGGTTAGGAGTTTACAGCAGGTATAAAACGCCGCTTTGGATTCTGGGCATGTGAGGCTCAGTGTCAAACTTATTTGTCGTTTTCGTGATGTTGATTAAAATGTCATTCTTCGTCACATGACTTCACGAACCGGAAGTTGGTTTGTGGCTTTTGTAGCGTGTGTGTGTGTGTGTGTGTGTGTGTGTTGTCAAATTTTTGTTTGCCTTGTGTTTTCCCCTGTTGGCCACCTTATCTAATAACACCCCCCCCCAACATTAAATAAATAAATAAAATCACTTAGTTAGTAAAAGTGCAAAATAATATTAATATATCGATTAATTTGGGGAGGAAGACATTTTTGTCCTTTAAGGTGGTGAAAAGTAAAAAAAATTTTTTAATCAAATTTTAAAAAAAAATGTATCAAACTTAGTTTTATTGGCGATTATAGACATTCGCTCCCTCCGGAATCATCCACTTTGCGTTTATCGCACGTAAAAACACATTTTTTAATGAGTTGTGACGAAGACTGATGATGATGGTTTTTTAACACCCACTGACATGAAAGGGATTTTTCACGTTTGATGTTTTCCGGAAGGAAACATCTGAGAGAAAAACTAGAAACATGTATATTAAACTTGTACGCAGTATTTCCAGAGTCCTGAAATGAACCACAACGTCATGATTGGTTTTGAATTTACAACAGAATGTTTAATTTCCTTCTGAGATCAAACACGTCTTTAATGATTTAGTTCAAATAAATTAAGACTAGAAATGTTGTTTGTTTTTTTTAAATGAGAGAAAAATGAATGTCTGTCCGTCGGTCGGCAGTTTGAAGCTTTGGACCTACAACCCCTTCGATTCAGGAGGAAGATTATTTTTTTAACTGCATTTCAGACAAACAAATAAAAACAAAAACATGTTTCAACATTAATCCGAGAGATTTTCCTCCTGTTTGATCTTTGATTTGGTCCCTTCAGCGTCTGAAACACCGACAGACCCTCAGTAAGAAATCTCTAATCGTTTATTGTTTATTGTCTGCTCCCTCAAACCCACTCGTCTTCATTAAAGGGTTTCAAGAAATGGGCCGAAAACCACGCCGGTTGAGGACGCCCAGCTGATGAGGTCATCAAACATGGCCGCCGCAGATCAGGAGTCAAACTTCCACTCAAAGTAAAGTATCGACCTTTACTTTATACTAAAAGTATTGTAACTAAAAAACAACAACAAAACTGCGCAGTCACTATGATGTCACTGTGATGTCTCTGATGTCACTGTGATGTCTCTGATGTCAATGCGATGTCTATGATGTCACTGTGATGTCTATGTTTCAACCTGTGGTGTCTCTGATGTCACTTTGATGTCTGTGATGTCACTGTGATGTTTATGATGTCACTGTGATGTCTGCATGATGTCACTGTGATGTCTGCATGATGTCACTGTGATGTCACTGTGATATCTCCATGATGTTTCTCTGATGTCTATGATGTCACTGTGATATCTCCATGTCGCCTTGATGTCTCCATGAAGTCACTGTGATGTATATGTCACTGTAATACTTATGATGTCACTGTGATACCTATGATGTCACTGTGATATCTATGATGTCACTGTGATGACTATGATGTCACTGTGATACCTATGATGTCACTGTGATGACTATGATGTCACTGTGATACCTATGATGTCACTGTGATACCTATGATGTCACTGTGATATCTATGATGTCACTGTGATGACTATGATGTCACTGTGATACCTATGATGTCACTGTGATATCTTTGATGTCACTGTGATATCTATGATGTCACTGTGATGACTATGATGTCACTGTGATATCTATGATGTCACTGTGATATCTTTGATGTCACTGTGATGACTATGATGTCACTGTGATACCTCTGATGTCACTGTGATATCTATGATGTCACTGTGATGACTATGATGTCACTGTGATGACTATGATGTCACTGTGAGGTTGTTGTGATCTTTCAGCCTCTGCTCCTCAGAAGAATGAGACTCGCTGCAGAGTTTAAAAGAAACCATAATATTAAGAAATTTGTTCCTATAACTAAATAATCTACATCTGCTTATTATTATGTTCTTAAGAAATGTTATAACAATCTGCTTCAACCAATCCCATAATACTGTCTGTCTATAAACACAGTTTTTTTTTAAATTCTAGGGCCTTCATGAGGTTTTCGGTATCTTTTAGATTTACACATATGTGAATAATTAAAGTGATGCTAAGCTAACGGCTTGACTGCTTTGTTAGCCATGCAGTTTCCCTCACATCACATCCCTGTGTTCTCAGTTAATCCAAGTTATTTTATATATACACATATTTTAATAAGTGCTCTAAAAATGAATTGTTAAAAAAATCTAAAAAACAACAACAAAGAAATTGTATTGTATATTATTATTTTTGTTGTTATTCACGCTAACCTACCTGCTAGCTAGCTCTGCCAGCAGTCTAATTTCCCTCTCATACACCTGTGTAGTTTACAAAGGACTAATTTAAGTTTTTGCTGATTTAAGAATTACACATATTTCATTAATCATTTCATCATTAGCTCACTGCTAGCTAGCTCTGTTAGCAATCTTGCCCTCTGGAGTCTGAGGACAGGCTAGGGTTGGGTGTGATCTTCAGATCCAAAGGGCTGGGTTCCCTTTCATTTACCTTTGTATATTGCAAATTCTAGAGCTGAGGCTATGCTAATGGCTAGCCCGCTTCGTTAGCACTCTTCCATGAGGAGTTTGACTCATAAAATAGCCGTAGCTTCTGGAAAATGTTGCCATGGTGCCCCTTTTATGGACCTCAATCTGAAACCCCCTGCAGATGTAAGATCAACACTAGCTTCTATAGTAGCATCTCTGTCGCTAACGTAGCTGCGCATCATCAACCAAGTGGTTCGTAAGTTCAGGCCCGTAGGTGTGATCCCAGATGAATGAGAACTATCTGGTGTTTGAGGGAGCAGTGTGAAGTTCTGGCAGGAGAACATCTGAGCTCTGTGCTGTCTGTCGGAGGCACTGAGACGGGTTCAAGGCACTGAAACTAATTTTAGATCTATGAAATCCGTTTTTTCCTTCTTGGAAGTCAAAATTGCAGGAAAATCAAAATAACAGGGTCACAAATCACAAAATGATCCCATGCATCCGTCGGAGCGCCAGAGAAGCTTCAAACCAGAAACGTAGAAGGTCTTTCTTTTTCTTTTTTTTTTTCTTCACTGGGTTCGTCGCTGCATCTCCGTCATGCATTGTGACATCATCGCCTCCTGAGGTCGTCACCACGGCGACGAACAGCTTAACACATGCAGTGAGTATACGTCGCTATAGCTTAGCTAATTAGGCCTTTATTTTGACATGCCATGAACTTCCTCTTCCCTCCAACATTCAACACTGAAATGCTTTAAACCTGAAGGAGTCGGAGCTCCTCGGCTGAAGGTCTGGCTCCAGGAGGAAGATGAGGCTCAGAATGAAATGAGGTAACGTCTCTGCATGCTGACAGACGAGTCTCCACATGCGTAAATGTAAAGCAGCGCTGCGGCCGCTCTGCAGCAGCAGCAGCAGCAGCAGCAGCAGCATGGAATCCTCTGAAAAAAAAAACATCCGGCGTTGGAGAGGAACTGTAATCCATGAGATCTTCAGGGAGGCGGCGTCCGCAGGTTCCTGGAATCTCTGCCGGAGTTTTGTTGCACGGGCTCACAGGTGTTGGGAGACTTTAAAATGTAATTATCATCAAGTTTTTTTATGCTTTACAGTATTTGCAGAGTTTTAAGTGAATTCATAACATCAGATTAGCTCAACCCTCCTCTCTCTCTATGAATGTGTGCAAGATGTGACTTTATAGATTATTCTTAAGTGATTTAAAATCAAAGAAAAATTTAAAACAAACATGGCCACATGTGAACTATTTCGGGGGTGGGGAGAAAATAATCCATTAAGAAAAACAACAACTATTTATCAGTGAAAAATAGACAAAAAAAAATCCACTTTTGTCTTAAATTGGGGGGAAAACTCAGTTTCCCATAATGCAACTGGTCCAAATCTCTCAGCATTAGTTCCCCTCTTTAGCCAAACAGAATTTTTCTGTCGTATTTCTGCTAAATATGACGGTTAAATTCAGAATGATATGGGTTTCAACTTTACAGTTTGTTTTGTGAAATGCCATGCTAACCACAATTAGAATGATTAATTAATCTAATAGGCTAATAAATGTCTTCACTGTTTGCTGGCTGGAAATTTAATTTGAGAAGAAAAAACTCTGTTTTCCCATTCATTCATTATCCATAACCGCTTATCCCTTTTTAGGGTGCCGGGGGCTGGAGCCTATACCAGCTGATATTGAGCGAGAGGCGGGGTTGACCCAGGACCAATCACCAGCTCATTAGAGGAGTGATCAACATTCACCCTCGCATTCACTCCTACGGGCAATTTGCAGTTGCCAATTCAACAATGTTGCATGCAGCTGGTCCAAATCTCACCTATCTCTTTCCTTTTTGGCGCAAAAAAACAAAATCCAACAGGATTTTTGGCCCAATCGCATGCTAACGTACCTTTGACGCTAAATGCGGGCGTCAAGTTTGTGGAATGTGCAATGTTCAACTAACCGCAGTTCGAATTGTTAGCCGATATATTAACCCGTCTGTAGATATTCCTGAGAGCTGATCTACGCAGCTGATTCGTTTGTTTTTATAGAGGAATTTGAAGTTTATAATTTGGCTAACTAGATAGCTTTGTTCCCACAAATTAGCCCATTGGGAGGTAAAAACGTGGGTTAGCTTATCCAAGAAGCTAATTAATATGTTTTTACAGCTGTTTGAAAAATTTGCTGCTTAGCGACGCTACTGTTAGCTACGTAGCTATGTTAGCCATCTGCTTCCCCCATCGTTGGATATGGAGCTAGAGTCAAGAGAGCAACTTTAGCTAAAGAAAAGTTAATGAAGAGCAGCTTCAGCTAAAGCTAAGCCAACAGAGAGCAGCTTTAGCTAAACTTTAGCTAACGAGAAAATGGCTTCAGCTTATGTCCAGCTAATGGAAAACAGCTTTTGATAATACTTAGCGAGCAGAGTATAGCTTTAGCTAAAGTTGAGCTAATAGAGAACTGTTTGAGCTCAAGTAAAGCTAACGGGAAATGGCTACGCTAAAGCCACGCTAATGGAAAGATGCTTTGTCTAAAGCAAAGCCAACATACATAGTCACTCCTTCTGCTAGTGACACGCCCATATTTGGTCGTAACAGCTCTTTAAATAAGCCACAAAGTTTAGCCGTTAGCATTTTTTAGCCTGCACTAAATAGCTTGTACTAGTTTGTACGTTAGCATGCGATTTCAAACAAAGACGACCATTATGGCATCTCTTTCGGACGGCGTGCCCCCCCCCCCCCGAACATCCGCTGACCTTTGACCTCTGAGCCTTGTCCTGTTTTTTTTAAATCCGCCATGATTGAAGGAAAAAAAAAAAAAATATCCAGAAGCTTCTATTTACAGCAGCGCCGTCGGACCCATCGGAGCCCCCCCCTCACACGTCAGTAAGCAGTTTCTGCTTGTTGATGCAGTTCTGGCCCGGCGCTGTGCAGTTACCGGTCCTGAGGTTAGCTTCCCGGAAGTTGTCAATGCTGTTGTTCAAGTCCTCGTCGATCTCCATGTACTCTGACTTGCTGACCAGCGACGAGCTGCGGCGGCTGGAGTCTGAGTCCAACTCCAGGTTCTGGTTGCTGACGTTGAGCAGCTGGGCCTGCTCCTCGCTGTCCGTCTCCCGGTGGTAGAAGTAGTTGAAGTTGGACACGATGACGGGAACCGGCAACGCGATGGTGAGCACGCCGGCGATGGCGCACAGGGAGCCCACGATCTTCCCCCCGATGGTGACCGGGTACATGTCCCCGTATCCCACGGTCGTCATGGAGACCACGGCCCACCAGAAGGCGTCCGGGATGCTGGTGAAGAAGGACTCCTTCTCCTCGGCCTCGGCGAAGTAGACGGCGCTGGAGAAGAGGATCACGCCGATGAAGAGGAAGAAGATGAGGAGCCCCAGCTCCCTCATGCTGGCTTTGAGGGTCTGGCCCAGGATCTGGAGCCCCTTGGAGTGTCTGGAGAGCTTGAAGATCCTGAAGACCCGGACCAGGCGGATGACCCGGAGGATGGCGAGGGACGTGGCCTGCTCGCCGCCTCCCTTCCCCTCCTTGCTGCCTGCCTTGTCGTCGGCCAGCTCCGTCCCCAGCGTGATGAAGTACGGGATGATGGCCACGATGTCGATGGTGTTCATCATGTTCTTGAAGAAGGCCGCCTTGCTGGGACAGGCGAAGAACCGAACTATGAGCTCGAAGGAAAACCAGATGATGCAGAGCGTCTCCACGATGAAGAACGGGTCGGTCAGGATGCTGGGGTTGTAGTAGACCGTGGTATTCCCCACCACCTGGACCCGCTGACTCAGGTCCTCCTTCAGCTCCGGTAACGTCTCCAGACAGAAGATCACGATGGAGATGAGGATGACCATCACGGAGACGATGGCGATCCCCCTGGCCGGGCCGGAACTCTCCGGATGCTCGAAGAGGAGCCACACCTGCCGCTGGAACTCCTTCTCCGGCAGCGGGCGCTCTTCCTCTCGGATAAATCCCTCGTCCTCGCGGAACTTCTCCATGGCCTCCACGCCGAGTTCGTAGAACTTGATTTCTTCGGAGAACATGTCCAGCGGTACGTTGACCGGCCGCCGCAGCCTCCCCCCGGACTGGTAGTAGTAGAGGATGGCGTCGAAGCTGGGCCGGTTCCGGTCAAAGAAGTACTCGTTCCGTAACGGGTCAAAGTAACGCATCCTCTTCTTCGGGTTCCCGAGGAGGGTCTCCGGGAACTGGGCCAGCGTCTTCAGTTGGGTCTCGAAGCGCAGACCGGAGATGTTGATGACCACGCGCTCGCAGCAGTCGTGCTCGTCGTGGTCGTCATCATTAGGCGAGTACGGGTCCTGCGGGTGACCCGGCAGGGTGGAGGTGTCGTCCATGTTCTCTGTGGACACCACGGTCATCCTTCCTGGTGGTCGGGGGTGTGAGGATGAGGAAGGAAGACACTGGTGGCTATTCCCTCGCCGTGGTCACCATCATCTCTGAGGCTCACCTGGAACGCACGGAGGGGGCGGAGTCAAGTCTCACATCCACATCCGACATAGAGTTAATGGTTTTAAACGACTTACTGGTACCTGAGCCCAGAGGAGTCCGCGCTGATCCTGGTCCAGTTCTTCAGCTTCAGAGAGAGAGACACGTCAGTGATCAGATCTAAGTCCAGATCCTGGTGCTGCAGGTGGACCCTGTTTATCCAGAACCTGGTGCTGCAGGAGGATCCTGTTTATCCAGAACCTGGTGCTGCAGGAGGATCCTGTTTATCCAGAACCTGGTGCTGCAGGAGGATCTTGTTTATCCGTATCATGCTGGGACCAGCAGAGGACGTGGAGATCCCGGTGTAAAAGAGGAGGGGGGGAGGGGGGGGAGATCTGGGAGGACCGGGATTCTGCAGCATCAGCAGGACGCGCTGCGGTAAAACGGCGGGACCGGTCCCGTGCGGGAGGCGCACACACGGACCGGATGCGTCCGGACGTCTGGAGGCATATGGCGTGAGGAGAAGTGAGTGAAGGAAGGAGGAGGGGTCAGGAGAGAGAGGGAGGGAGAAAGACAGAGAGAGAAAGAGAGTGAGTGTGTGTGAGGTGGGGGGGGGAGGGAGGAGAAAAGGGGAGGAGGGGATTCGACGCAATGCAGACAGACCGTCAAACACAGACCGGGATCCGAAGCGCCAGGAGATCCAGGTCCGCGCAGCGTGTGCCCCTCCTACGTCAGCGGTGCCTAACGCTCCCTGGTCGAGGTCTGACTGGAGGAATCTGTAGACCCACATGTTGGTGTAAATACCTCTGTGTTGCCATGGTAACAGGGAGAAACCAGCAGAGTGTGATCAAACCGTCATCAATAGTTCTGAGTATGGAAGCCCGGTGGTGCCAAAATTATGATATATATATATATATATATATATATTATGATATATATATATATTACTATTACTATATTTAAAATAATTATAATTAATTGTAAATCATTATCCGAGTTGTAAATCTAGAGAATAATTAAGTAATAATTGAAGAAATATATTAATATATGGAGGCCTTTTAGAGCCAAATTGGTCAAAATTTTCAAATTTACTGACCGCATATCAAAAAAATTCATTAAATTATGAAGTAAAATATTACCTCAGAATTACAACTTTTATATATAACTATATAAAAATCTTAACTTCAGGAGATTTTTTAAAACTCAAAATGAATCGTTTAATTTTTTGATGTTCTAATATCATCAGTCATAGACTGAGAGGTTGTTGTTGTTGTTGTTGTTGTTGTTTTGTTCTGCGTAAACAAACGGAGACGAGGGTCGTCTTATTGGATGACCTACACCTAAAACCCGCCGCGGAAACGAAAGATCGAAACCGTTAAATTTAAATTGAATTAAATGAAAATAAAAAACATTAATTCATCTGAATATATTTTTTATAATTATTATTAAATAGAAATTTTCATTCAAAGATCTTCATTAAAAACTGATCCAGAAGACTTTTTCAAGATTTTCCATCGTTATCAAAACTCGGCAAAGGGGGCGGAGTCAGACAGTCTAAATAAACATTTTTATTTATTCATTTTTACAGGTTTTTCTTTCTTTTTTTCTTCTTTTTTTCTTCTTTTTTTTCTGTCTTGGCTGATTTGGAGGCCAGCAGACGGACCAGCAGCAGGAGGGAGGAGCATCAGCGGCGGCGCTGGAACCTGTCCCAGGATCTGTGTCAAATATATAAATATATAAATATATAAATATATGTCACGACAAAATTCCGGCCGCAGCGGCCGTCATCATTTCCCCTCAAAAGGTTTGTTTAAGATAAGACCACGGATGTAAACGAATAAATAATATAGTATAATTCACAATATTTACTCCAGCGATATACTACGTCGGATTTTACGTACATTTACTGTCGTCCTTTGACATGTTTTTTTTAATCGTAATTTTGCAACAAAACTTTTAAGCTGCAAGCACTTTATTTTTTTCGGCATTTGAATCTAGTTTTTAAACCCAAAGACCGGAATGGGACCGTTAAAAACCGCTGTGTCGTCAGCATAGACATGATTATTTTCCCTCTGAAATCATTCATAAAAAGTGAGAACACAATGGGTCCCGAAGCGGCGCCCTGCGGGACACCTTTAGCTAGCAGCAGAATCTGGTTCCCAGAATCTCTCGCTTGTTCTTGGAGAACATAGGCAGCATTTCATTTTCTAAGATGTGTCGTCGGACTCCAGTAATATCTGCTGCTACCTTCAGAACCATCATGGAGGACAGAGGAGGAGGAGGAGGAGGAGGAGGTGGAGGAAGAGGACAGGAAGCTGAGGTCCATCAGAATGAAATAGTTGATCCATGTAGAATAAATGTGTGTCGAAAACTCTAGTAGAAGAATCTCTACGGTCACCAGGGAGGTCCTGTCCTTCTTCTCACTGCCCATTGGCTGCTGTGAGTCACATGATCTGCTGAGAGTCTGCCGGATTCCGGAGATGTTTCAACCACATTTCTAAAAGGTTTAATTATAATAAAATGAATAGAAAAACCCGGAAACCCCCCCATGTGTTGTGTATTTTGATGCGGGTGCCACAGGGACCTTTATTCGGACCCTTAAGTTTCTTATATCTACACTTCTAATAATGATCTTCAACAAAGTTTTCCCTACTTGTTTTTTTTTTTGTTTTTTTTGTTTGTCTATACGCAGACGACACTGTGATAAACGTCGGTCCCCCATCATATTTTAATTTAAATCCAATAATCTACTATATCTTCCTCGTCGCTGTGAGTCACATGATTGGCTGAGAGAAAGAAGGAGGAACCGTTGATTAAACCGCATTACTAAGACAAAGTTAAATAAATAGAAACATCACGGAAACCTTGAAAAGGTGTACCACAGGGATCCGAGTAAGGACCTGTACATATCTATAATCATAATCATCTTTTAATACATTTGTTCACGTCGAACGGGTTTAAATCTTTATCAGTCGGAAAGTAATGGAGAAGGATTTTCACAATAAAAGCATGACCCTCCCATGTTATTGGTCTGTAGAACGAAGGGCGTCCTCTGCGTCGTGTGACTGAACTATTTCCGTCTTGGCCGTGTGCGTCTGACAGCTGGATGAGTTTGTCGGATGGGCGCGCGGGGGGGGGTCTCGCGTCGTCAAGGCGAATTCCTGAAAACTATATTTAGTGAAGTTCATTCATGGCGTCTTGCACATATGCGCTCGTTAGAACAATCGGCCACACGTTCAGCCCCGAGAGAGGAAGCCGCGCATGAGAAGCCAATCCACACACATGCTGCAAAGATTTATGATTAGCCTGGATCCATATGCTATGGTGACCTTTGACCTCAGGTCTAATGGGCAGGAATGAAATCCACTTTGTCCCCACAAGTCGGCCCTCTGATCCAAAGCGTCCCAATAGTTTATACCGTCCTACAGGACGGTAGGACCAGAGTCCATTGTCAGGTTCCTTAAGGAAGACCCTGAACTCCAATTTGCTCCCCAGTGCCTCATAGGCTCCGCCCTATGCACCTTATAGGCCCCGCCTACCGTTCATCAGGGACGGTTTCAAGTAAAGAGAATTCATTTCACAATATTTTATGCTCTGTAACAATTAATTACAACATTATTATTTTTATTATTATTATTATTATTGCTAGTAAAAATTGCACCCATGAGCCTCAGCATCCGTTGCTATGGCGACGGCGTTGGTCAGAGACAAGAAGTCACATATGACTCTGTGGTCCAGAGCGGCGTCTGTTAACAGAATCCTGATGTCATCATCAGGTTGTTTGAAAACGACCTGACATGATGAAGACGTGACTTAATATTGGTGACGTAACATCATGACCTCAAGTAGTGATGTCATAAAAGCGCTTCCTTGCGAGGCGGAGCCCTTTTGGAGGTCGTGCTTTCCAGTTATGGCGCCGTGATATTTCCTGCAGTCAAAGATGGAGCCGGTTCTGCTGCTCGTCTCTCAAAGTGGATTTTTACTCTCAAACTTATGAATAATATTTTTGGGTCGTACCATCAGTGTGATCAGTCACAGGCAGGGGGGTTTTAGGTTTTATCTTTTTTCTTTTTCTTTTTTCTTTAATGTAAAAAAGAGAACAGCATGTTTTATCAGCAGAGTGAGGTCGACGCCCTCAAACATCAGCGTTAATAAGCCCCACCCCCTCCTCCTCTGTGTTATCACTCGTCACGCTCTCACCCTCCCCCTCCCCTGGTGGGAGATGGTCCGGACCATCGGGACCCTGAACGTAAATAGATCCCAGAATCCCCTCAAAGAAGGAGCAGAGTTTCTAAAAATAGATCCACACACATGATCCAGATTCCTGCAGCAGGGAGGGATTCCCTGAAGGCTGCTGGGTGTTTTTTTTTTTCTCCACACGGATATAAACGCCGAAACGATCCAATTAAATAATTAAAATAAGAATTATAGTAATCATGTGTAATAATAGACCAGGATAAGATAACGTCGCACGAAAAGACACCAAAACAAATGAAATGCTTGAAATATAATTTATGATAGTTATATGTAATTATCAATGAGTCACAAATTCTCCATGTGGAACCAGAACCGGTCACAGCTGGCTGTGATGATGAGGTCATAGAGAAGTGAACATGCCTCCAATTAAAATACAATTTATTTATATTTAAGTGTGTGTGTGTGTACAGTGTGTGTTTATATATATACATATACATTAATCAGCCTTTA
The DNA here is from genome assembly GCA_009660295.1 of Lophius piscatorius. Lineage (NCBI taxonomy): Eukaryota > Metazoa > Chordata > Actinopteri > Lophiiformes > Lophiidae > Lophius > Lophius piscatorius. The sequence goes on from VRLP01001703.1 coordinate 84,515, forward strand.
CATTATGACCACTGAGAGATGAAATAAGTATCATTTATGATGTGGTTACCATGGTTACCTGGCTGTGGGTGGAATTGTAATGCGGTCCGACTCGGGTCTCGGTTTTGGGACTTAGTTTTGGTTCTGACCCGGTGGGAAGTGGAGCTCCAGAGATCTTTGCTCCTCTCAGTTTCTCCATCGTCAGCACTATCTCCATGTCCGTCATCTCAGCCCCCCATCTGTCAGCCCCCCACTCCTCGTAGACTCTCCCATGACGTGACTCTAACATTAGCTTCCTACAGTTGCCCCCCCGCCCCAGGGGTTGAGTGTTGGTCTTGAAGGGCAAGGAATGAATTGGCCACGCTCTTTTCCCAGCATGCTCCTGGGCTGAGAATAGCTCCGCAAAGCGAGAGCGTCGTTATTTAAGCATCCCGTGTGTTTATGAATGGGGGGGGGCGCTACATTCATAAGACATGGCTACAGCCGCCGCTGTAAACATCCCCTGCACCTTCCCATCCACGTGGGGAAAAGTTTACATCAGAACTGAATCTCCTCTGAGCTAACAGGAAAAACTGGAAAACATCAGGTGGGCGGGTCCTGCAAAGGTTGGGAGGCGGAGTCTGTTGCTTTTTGGGAAAAAAATTTAAAAAAAAGAGACACGACCTGCTCACATCAACGCCGCTATCACGCCGCCCCAGCGCCCGCTTTTAGCTAGCATGCCGGCTTTTCCGGTATCTCAGGAGGAGAGACATAAAACACAGTATCGTCAGCGTATAGAGCAACGCAAACGTAGCAACACCATAGCAACAACCTCTTCGCAAATATCACACGGCGGGTATCCTCTGCCCTGGTCGTTTGATTCGTTTCCTCTATGAGTTAGCTACTAGCTCGTAACTGCTTCTAGCTCCTACATGCTCTTAGTTGCTAACTGTTGCTAGCTGCTAACTGCCTGTAACTACTACGACGGTGCTGGAGAACTTCTTTTACAAACACATCGATTTGACGCTGTTTTTAGAACCTCAGAGGATAACGTGCTTTGGTTCACGCTTTTATTTAATAATGATTACTTTTGTTTAGAAAAGTTATGTGTTGGCAGAGCTAATAAAATAAAAACAATAAGTTTAAAGTGGTGATGTAAGAATTTGGTGAGCTGCACTCTCTGTGTCTTTTATTGATGCCTTTGTTGCTTTGATTCCTTCGATGTTCCTTTGGGGGTGAAGCTAAAGGTTCAGTGGGCTGAACAGAGACGTTGAAGTGGAGGCCGTACGGGACGACCAGCTACAGAGTATTTGAGAGGTACTCAGAGAGTTTATTGGAGTTGTCGGTAGATTTAGAGGATGGCAATAACTCAGATAACAATGGAGAAGTCTGAATGAATATTTCCTAAACCTTGTTACATATTAATATTTTAATACATTAAGAATCGGCTAGCAGTTAGCACATGTCTAACTAATCACTTTTTTTTACATTTTAACATTTCCTACTAATATTTTGACAATAAGATAAATCAGACACAGAGTTTTATTTGTTCACATCATGACCTCATTGGAAAATGCTAACTTTAGCATTTTAAAAGCAGCTCATTTCCACGTTATCGTCCACTCTCTCACTGTCGAGCAAGGGCTGTGGGACGAGATCATCGCGGTGGAGGGTGGGGGGATGGCGAGTGCACTGAAGAGTGATGAAGAGCCCCGCGGTAAAGAGGAAGGCTTGATGAGTCGGTTGCCCCGGATTCAGGCACGAGGCAAGAGATGACAGGACTGTTAGCCACATCGAGGGACGCAGAGGAATCCCTCCTCCTCCTCTTTCTCACAGCTCGTCAAATGACGAAGACGAAGAGGAGGAGGAGGACAGAAAGACCCTCAGCTGAGAAAGTAAAAGTATCAGGAAGAAATATGTTCACCATCTTAGCCTTTAGCAAGCTACCATACTACCCTAATTACCAAAATGATAGCTGTTAGCATGCTATTATACTACCCTAATTACCAAAATGATAGCTGTTAGCATGCAACACACTACCATCATTACTAACATGTTAGCTATTAGCATACAAACAAAATACTCCATTAACTACATGTTAGCATGCAAACAAATTATCTCATTAACTACATGTTGGCTGTTAGCATACTAGCCAGCAATGCTAAACTGATAATGCTGAAGATTTTGAAGGTTGTCCAATTGTCTTTTGCTACTTCCTGTCCAAATGATGCCACGGCATTCTGGGAACCTGGCCCCTCCCATCAGCACCAATAACAGCTTCCCTCAAGAGGCCTTGGTGAGCTCTGACTCCTTATAGGCTGAGCAGCATCTGGAGGGTCAGAGTTCAAAAGAACACTAAACTTTCCACATGCTGTGAGGAGGAACTCCTTCTTCAGTTTCAGCCAAAGTAATGTGATGCCTTGGGCTCTCGCCAACACCCCCCCCTCTAAACGGCGAGGATCATCTGACAGCAGGTATAACAGGCCGAGCTGCGTTTCCGACAACAAAGGATGATGTCATCAGAGGTGCTTTGGTGTCACAGCCCCTCCAAACTCATGATGATGAATGAAATCTCTATTTCAAACCTGTTCTCCTCCTCCAAAAATGAGACCATAAGCCCCGCCCCTTGTGTAGACTTACCTTGTTCAGGCAAACCTACCGAGATCATTCATGCAGATCAGCTTTTTTTTTGGGGGGGGGGGTATTAAATAAACAGCTCAATAATATTACTGAATGAGCGGGAGGACGTGGAAACGATGGGAGGAGCCTACATTAGTGGGAGGAGCCAGGATACGCTGATATTGGACTGATAATAAGCCTTGACTATTTCGCTTTAAGCCTTCTAAGTTAGAATTTGTCTCTACCGAGATATCGTTACATAGATATCCGTAATATAGATAAAGCTAGAGGTCACAGGTCACGTGTTAGATAAAAATTCTATTACTTCTTCTGCGATGTGCTAGCATTTTATTGCTAATGATAGCTAGCTGCTTTGTAAAAAAAAAAAGAAAAAGGTAACTGATGTTAATTAAAACCAAAACGTCAAAAAAGCAAAGTAATTCTGAATTTATACAGTATATAAAAATATCTTCATACATCTATCAGTTTTAGTGTGACCTTTAAACCATAAGCTTTAATTTGCTCGCAAAGCAGCTAGCTACGGTTAGCATTAAAACGCTAACACAGTGGGGAACAAATAATAATATTGGTTGTCTTACATGTGATTATTGACCTCTTGTTTAGCAGAATAAATAATTCATTATATGTAATTTTTACATATAGGTGATGCGGTCATAGGCGATGACATCATTCTGACCTTCCTGGATAGGGAGGGGTGAGCTGAGGTGTATTCGTTTGGTCATCTCTGCATTTCACCAAAACCCACAGACTGCTCCTTTAAATCCCATCGACAACAAACAGGAAATGACTCGTCTGCTCATCTGACACAGGAGAAGATTCGCCAGAATTTATTTTATCAAAAATAGATCACAATATTCAAAAAATAAACATGGCAACAATAAACAACATAAAAAAAAAAACAACTGGAAGAAAATCAGAATAGTTCCCAGAGTTCCGTCTCCACCACCACCCAACCCAACCCAACCCCCGCTATTGCTCTTTGTTAGTTCTGCATGAAAATGAGGCGAAGCCACGACCACGAACATGAAGCCACAGAGTCAACGCTAACAGCTAATGCTAAAAGCTGATTCTAACAGTTATATGATGATCAATAACAGTGTTGATATTTTTTGCTCTTATTTTGGTCACCAGATTCTCATGAGAAGAAAGATATCAATCGCCAGCCAAAAAAGTTAGGGTGTTGTTAGCTTAGCTTAGCATACAGACTAGAAATAGCAAGAAGGTGCCAGCTTAGCTCCAGAGCTGCTTTACTCCAGCAAGAACAAGCTATCTAGCCAGGCTTTTCAGATACTAAAAGCTGTTGAACAGCAATTGCCTCTGATGCTTATTAGTAACTCCAGTGCTAACGCAACATGGTACCTGATGCTAGTTGCTATCTAGAGGCAAACATTCCACAGCAGACAGTTACACTGGTTCTGCCACTATTACTTGCCTAGCTGCTCTGCTATCAACTAGCTACACTAAACTAGCCGGCTAGCAGAAAAAGATAGCTTGCATTGTATGGCTAGCCAATGTTTGACATGGTTCTAAAGCAGGGTTACAATTTTGTTTTATTTATAAATGTATGAAAGGAAATGTAAAAACAGTTAGCTAAAGTAAATTATTTCACTAGCGAAGCATTTGCTTGCTACATCCCATCATGTTGGATTTGTTTACAGGCTAATGCCGAGTCACTATAAAGACATAGCATAAATGTATCATGTAGCATATGTTAGGCTAGCACTTTCCACCAACCTTTGTGCTTAAGCTAGTTAAGAAATGTTCACCTACATCTACATTGGTCTTCCTAACGGAATAGCTCCAGTGCTAATTTTGCGGCGCAAACCTCGTAGCTTTGCATTATAAGCTAAAAGTTTTGACTACCACTAGCATTTATTCAAAGCTAGTCACCAAATAGCTTCACTGCTGATGGCTCAGGTCAGTTGTTGATGGGAGTTTTATTTAAATCCGTTTTATTTTTTATGCTAGCAATTTCCAGTGCCTTTATGCTATGTTAAGCTAGCTAAGCTAATTACACCTTAGATATTCTACCGCACTGGAGGGTTGCACTGATCTCATGTGAATCTGGGACAAAGCGCTAACAGGAAAGTGCTAACAGGATAGCGCTAACTGTCACCATCAGGATTCAAACTGAAAAAAGAGTTTACAGCTTTTAAGACAGAATTTCAATAAAAACAAAATGTATTAATTAGTAAATTATTGCTTTTAAAATGATCCTTTGAAGACAAAAACAGTCACAAAAAACGTTCTCACCAATAAATTAAATTGTGCAAGGAATCTGACATCTAATCAAACATCAGATACTTCATGTTTATAAACAACTTAATTTCTTATACATTAATTCAATATTTTATTCTTCTCATATATTTGTGTTTTTTTAACCCTCGAGCCTCATGAAGGACATTTTTGACGTTTCAGCTGAAGTTTGTTTTGTTGTGTTTTTGAGGAAATGTGTCTTTCCGACCGCCGATAATCAACCAATAATGGATAGATAATATTTATAAGATTGTATGTAAAAGTAATAGTGAGAACTAATGGGGAAAAAACTGCGAAAAGAACTTTGTGAAAAGAGAATTTTGATATCTAAAGCAAGTTTGCCGCGATCGGAGCTTCCGTTAAAAGTTTTGGGTGATTTTTACTCACGTACAGATTTTATAATGAGTGTGTATTGCGGCGCACTAGAGTGTGGTCACATGACCCTAGAGTGGGAAAGCAGCTGAGAAATTTTCCCAAAAAACTTGCAATAAATCCCATAATTCTCACTCCACATTCACAAGTTTTACATCGAAACGTAGGAAATTTTGTGCCGCTCCGTTAAATACCAGAATGGAACCAAACAACTTTATAGTTTGGGCTGAGGAGGACTCAGAACCAGGTGGTCCACCAAACTTCTCCATTAACATCCATTGTAAATTTCAAACTTTTCTTAAAAATCTAAAAATCTCCAACTTATTTTAACTCTCCCTAAAGTGAATATTTCTTCACGTAATGTTGACAAACTATATATTGACTCGTTCGGCAACTTCTTGGGATCACTATCGTGTGATTGTTTCTCGTTTGCCTGTCTGTCTGCTGCGGCGCTCACCTGTTTAACCGCAGGTCTATTCATAGAACATGCATTAAAGGCAGAGCCATGTGGGTGTGGTCAAATATGTGTGGGTGTGGCCAATGATGTGTGGGTGTGGCCGCCAGTGTGTGGGTGCGGTCAATAACGTTTGGGTGTGGTCAGAGCTATGTGGGCGTGGCCAAATAGCCTTGTAGTTTTCTAAAATGAGGATTGAGAAAGCATTTGAATAATCTTTATTTGTTGATCAGGACGGATCCGGATTCAAGAACTGAATAAAGGTGGAAACCGATTTCATGTTTGTGTGTTTGTGTTTGAGGGAGGGGGACGTTTCTGGGGGTCCAGGTTGGATGAAGCACGAGGGTTAAAAAGCATCACTCTAAAGCTTGTGACATAAGTGAGTGGACACTGAGGTAGATGTTAGAACACAGATACAGCATTATGATCCCAACCCAAACATTCAGACGCGTTAAAAAAGACGATGGGATGTTTTTACCGTAAAATCATCTCCACAGACATTCTCCTCAAACGGGCTTCTCTTCTTTCCCCGTTTTTATTTCTTTATTTTTTATTCCCAGCCCGCTGTAGCAAAATAAAAGTGAAAATAATCCCTCAAACTGGCAGAAATGTTATAAATCTATAAAAGAACGGAGCGTCTCGTCTGCATAGAAATGATGATTAAAAATCGAAGAACCTGGATGAGCTGGTCACGTGATCCACTTTACCCAGCATGCATTAGGAGGTTTGTGTGATGAACAGACAGAAAGGTCACGTCTCCAAGTCTGGAGGACTTCGTTGCCCATACTTCCAGAGGACCGAAGAGGAAGGAGGAAGACGTTCCGACTGTTTTGGTTTGAAACAAGACGGAGGTCGGAGGAGTGACTCGACAATCTTCTCCTGGAAAACAAGAAGAAAAACAGTTTTAGTAGAGCAGAAAACAAACCAATCAACCATCCAGTCAACCAACCGCACATCCAACCAACCAGCAAACCAACCAACCAACCAATCAACCAACCCAGCCAACTAACCAGCAAAACAACCAACCGACCATCCAATCAACCAACCGGACATCCAACCAACTAGCCAACTAACCAGCAAACCAATCAACCAACCATCCATTCAACCAACTGGACATCCAACCAAACAGCCAACTAACCAGCAAACCAACCAATCAACCAACCCAGCCAACTAACCAGCAAACCAACCAACCGACCATCCACTCAACCAACCGGACATCCAACCAACCAGCCAACTAACCAGCAAACAAACCAACCGACCATCCACTCAACCAACTGGACATCCAACCAACCCTGCAAATAACCAGCAAACCAACCAACCAACCATCCAATCAACCAACCCGACATCCAACCAACCCTGCAAATAACCAGCAAACCAACCAACCATCCAATCAACCAACCGGGCATCCAACCAACCATCCAATCAACCAACCCGAATATCCAATCAACCAACCCGAATATCCAAACAACCAACCAAATATCCAACCAACCAACCAACTAACCAGCAAACCAACCAACCAGCCTGAACCCTCTCCACCCAGACCAGTTCTGGTTCAGACCAGAACCCATCCTCAGCAGAACCACCAAAGCATTTCCTCCCTGCTGCCCTCTAGTGGACACCACAGGCCAGTCAAACTGTCTCAGAACCGTTTTTAACCCCCGAACCTCCTCAGAACTGCGAACAGGATCAAGCCGCTCTGCTGCGATGTTGTTTGGTTGTTGTGATGCCGTCACCATGGCGACCACAGCCAAGCAGCTGCTGAGGGACCGAGGTCACATGACTCAACTGTGTCTTTAAATAACAGTGAACTTTGACCTGGTGGAATTTTAAATATTGTGAATAGACAGGTTGTTGTTGTTTTTTAACATGTTTAGTCAATTAATATAACTATTATTTCATAATACGAATCATTTTTAAAGCTTTCACATCAAATTAAGGTTTAGTATGTCTTTTTTAGATTAATTAAATATTTATTTACTTAAACTCGAAATGTGTAAACGTTATTATTATTATTATTATTGGTAATAATAAAGATAATACTGTTAATAATACTGTTAATAACTTTATTATTTCTGGTCAGAATATGTGGAAAACATTTTGTTTGAATTTTGTTGGGAAAATACAAACGTTTGATAAAATTTACAGAATTACCGTCGAGTAAAGGCATCCTATAATTTATACAGAAATTAGATGCTAAATATGTAAATTTGTGAAATATATTTTATTTCTAGGTTAAAAAAAAGTCTGACATTGTTGTAATTTACTGTAATTTTATATTATGACCTTTTATTTCAAGGTTAGAAAAAGTCTGAATTTGTTGTAATTTACCGTAATTTTCTGTCACAAACTATTTTACTGTAAAAAGTTTGACTCTTTGATTTTTTTACCGTAGTATCCATTTATTTATTTTTTTCTCAAACCACAGCTGCTGGAATCTTACTGTAAATTATTCAGTAGTTTTTTTTCTGAAAGTGACATAAGCCGTTTGGAGACGCTGTTTACTCTGTTTTTGTTTACTTAAGGGGATAAAAACGTAACTTTAAACGTGTTTTCAGTCCAGAACTATAATATATTTAACAAGTGAATAAATATATATGCTAAACGATAATAATTCATTTCATCACATTATCAGGAACTTTGAATTAATTTGATTTCTTATTAGTGAAACTGATTCTTCATTTCTAGCAAAGAAATCTTCAATCTGGAAATGAAGCAAGTCGAAATGAATTAATATTCAACTAAACGACGACAAAAGTGTTTTTTATTATATATTTAAGGTGACGCCAGGAAACCCACTTTATTTAAAAGGTTTTTCTTTCAATCAGTTCTTAATCTTCAAATAAAATAATAATCTTTATCTTCTTGTATCAGTATGTGTCATATAAAGATAAAATATATAAATCCTTCATATTTATAAACATTTTCAAATCCGGTGTGAAGATCAAGACGATCGCAGGACAATTTGTACTTTTTTAAATATTTTCCATATTAAAACTAAAAAAATTGGACCAATATCCACTAAAGATATTGGAGGGGGCGGAGCCAATGCTGCATTCTCGACTTAAGCTCAGTGGGTAAAGCGGGCGTCTCTCAACTACGACACCAGGGTTCGAGCCCAGCCCCCCCACTCAACATGCCGCGGGTCCTTGAGCAAGACCCTGAAACCTCCCCTCCCCCGGCGCTTCACAGGCTCCGCCCACTGCTCCCTCAGGGATGGGTTGAATGCAGAGATAAATTTCCCGACGTTGTACAGAATGTATGTACGTGATAAATAAAGTAAAGACTATTATTATTATTATTATTACTGTAGAGAAACAGTCCAGGTTCACACAGTGAAAAAGTCCAGGTTCATACAGAGAAACAGTCCAGGTTCATACAGTGAATCTGGACTAAATCGGACCAACGGTTGAGAAAATAAGGCGGAATAAGTTTGTGAGTTTGTGTATTTGTGTGTGTGTGTGTGTGTGTGTATATGTGTGTGTGTGTGTGTGTGTGAGGTTTACTAACAAGGCCGATCCACATGCGTCTGATCGTCATCAGTCCGATGAGGTTCAGCTGGTCTGAGGATCAGAGGAAACCAGATCTGTCACAGGGACGGTTTTGTTTTTAAATGTTTTATCTTTAACTCTGAGTTAAATCAGTGAAAAAAAAATGTAATGAAATTAAAAAGAGAATTAAATATAAAGTTCCTCCAGGGAACCTTTAAAGGACTTTAGAACCATGAGGTGACCAAGGAACCATTAGAGGTTCTTCTGTGGTTCCTGCAGGTTCAGGACCAGTTCAGGAGTCTGTGTTCTCACAGATCTGACCTTTGACCTCAAGCTTCTAAATACAAAGTCATACGGACCAGTCCGCTGATCTGGGAGAATTTGTCAAGAACCGGAATTGGGTTGGCTAGAGCACCGCGTCAGAACACCTCCAGAACTGCAGGTCCTGTTGGGTGTATCTGGTTAGTACATACTAAATTGTTCTAAGGAAGGGTCCCGGTGGTCCAGATCCATAAGCCCCCTCTTATTGAAACTAGGCAACATTAGACGGGTGGTTATAATGATATGGCCGATCGGTGGATGACACATTTTATTCATCTCTTCCATTTGTCTTATCTGGTTGCTATGGTAACACCGATTATGGGATGGGGTAAATAAAGCATCATCTTATCCTGCAGGCCCTCAAACCAACAACCTCCCGACGGAAACGTTTATTTTTTACATCACATCAAAGAGATTTGACACGAAAACGTTTCATTTTAAAAGTATCATAAAAGTATAAATGTACGTCCTGGTTTATTTTTGAAACATCGAAACGCTGAACAAGATATAAAGTTATGGATAAAGAATGAATGAATGAATGAAAACAAACAGGAAGTGTTTTATTTTGAAGGGGAACTGGTCCCTCAGACGGGAGTGATGATGAGCAGATGCTGCCGCCTACAGGCTGAAGGCGGTACTGCGCCTTTAAATCACCTCATTCTATTAGCTGTTTATTGAAGAAGATTTTTGTTATTTTTTGTTGATCTTTATACTTTTATTCTTTCGTGCTCATACATTTCTTTATTTTATTTTATTTTTTATTTTGTATTTATTTGATGTACTTTTTTTATTTGTAGTTGAAGCGTGATGTCACACTTAATTGTCTTTAAAGTGTTCAATTTATTAATAATTGGTTTCACTTTTGGTTCATTTTTTCATTTGTGAGAGAAAATGCAATAATTTGTTCATGGAGGTCGGTGTGTCAGTTTTGTCCCGACACGACCTCCGTACACGACAGCTGCAGGTTAGACTCACCTGTCTGAGGGGGCGTGTCCTCCAGCATCGGTTTGGACGAGCCATCCATCCGTCTTCCCAGCCGCAACCGTCAATCCATCGCAATAATCCAACAATCGGGCCGGCGGTCATGTGACCTTCACTGTGATGTCATTTTAATCCTTCGGTTTTCCCTCAGGTGTGTCAAACCAGTTCTTCCTGAAGTTCACGTGAGTTAAGGTGCAAAAATGGCGGCAAATTCTAGAAACACAGCAGCGACCAGTTTTTTTTTTCATTGGTTGACCCTGGAGCTGATCGGTTTCTGTCGTGGATCACTTATAGATCTAAATGCTTAAAGCAGTTTTAATCAATTTAAAATAATTCGAGCAGGTCATCAGATACGGAAGCAAAAAAAAAAAAAAGTGCTTAAATTATTGGGGAAGTAATTTTGAAATATTTTGAATATTTGTTGATTTTTTTTTTTGTGATTTAAATTTTTCTCTGGAACTTAAAGTCTCTCATAAAAGAACCTGACCTGATTGGATGGATGGATTCCGGTCGGGAATGATGTAACTAAAATTTTCGTCTAGTTTCCATTAGGGAGATTTTTAATGGTTCAAATATAAATTCTAATTAGCAAGAAAAATTTCTACTGTTGGAAAAAGTCAAATACAGCAGATTTAAACCATTTGATAATTAAATAATTTTCACATTTAACATTAAATATTATGTACAATTATTTTCATTATTTTATCATAATTTCATTATGATAATAATTTGTCTTTTTTTTTTGCTGCCATACTGACTGACGAGGAAACGTTTTTTATTTTTACTTTTTGTAATAGTTTTACATCATTTTTTCATACCTCGAGATGTTTTCATTATTATGTGTGTTTTGGCCTAGTCATGCTTCCGTACATGTCTGAAGGCAGAACACAGAATTATTTCCGGTATTTATTTCTGTATTCATCTTTAATATCTACTTGTTTCTTTCTTTTATTTAAATGTATTTTGTTATTTCCAGTCAGTTTCACTCTTCCGTGACTTTTTTATAAATAATAATAATAATAATTTGTTTTATTAGAAGCAAACGTCCCAATTCAGTAGATTCTGTCACAACTTTAATAAAAAAAACTTTTTTTACGAAGATTTGAACGATTTAATTTTGTCCTAAAATCTGCGTCAGTCGAACTTTAAGTCACTCTGAATAAAATCCGATTTTCTTTGTTATTTGTCAGAGTGTATTATTTTTGGATTTCTTTTTCTGAAAGATTCGGGTGAATTTTGACACTTTTTTCTAGATTTTAAGCTAAAAAAAATTTTAAAAAATTAATTGTAATTCTACGAGTCGCTGCTTCGGGCTCGGTTCCGGGTGGTTTCCTGGTCTCTCCTCCTTCAACATGGAGCTTCAACTCCATCTTTTCGTTCCTGTTCCAAACAAAACAGAAAAAGTCTGGAAGGTTGCCATGGAAACTGCATCCACCGGACAGGCACGCGCTTCCCCCGCGTGGAGGCGCTGTCGGTCAGGAAACCTTTTTTTGTTTGTTTTTGGAGCGATGCTCTTCTCTCTGGTCCTGGTTTGAGTTCGGAGGTCAGGGTGAAGGTAAGATTTTTCAGATCGTTTTCTCCGGCTGCGTGGTCTGATGATTGTGGGTCACGTGACTCGGACGTCACTCCGTCCGTTGGTCTCAGGATGTAAACCTGCGTAAAAAGTTACTAAGAGAAATTATAAAGTGCTACTGCTGATGGTTTGTTTCTGGTGCGTAATGGAAGACCCTCGTGCTCTGGAGTCAAAACCAGAGCGCGCGCCAGACTCTCTCCGGTGCGTTGCGGCTCAGACGTCGGTGAGCTTCCCGGTGTAGGTCTTGTGCGGGCTGCAGTTGGTGAACTTGATCGAGTCCGCGTCCTCCCGGTCCATGTAGTCCGACTTAGTCAGGGACGGTCTGCTGTCGCCCCTTTTCAGCTCCCCGAACAACAGCTGCGGCTGCTGCTGACCGCAGGTCACGTGCGTGTACTGGAGCTGCTCCTCGTGCTCGGTCTCCCGGTGGTAGAAGTAGTTGAAGTTGGACACGATGACCGGAACCGGCAGAGCGATGGTGAGCACACCGGCGATGGCGCACAGGGAGCCCACGATCTTCCCCCCGATGGTGACCGGACACATGTCCCCGTAGCCCACGGTCGTCATGGAGACCACGGCCCACCAGAAGGCGTCCGGGATGCTGCTGAAACCGGACTCCGGGTCGTCCGTCTCCGCAAAGTAGACGGCGCTGGAGAAGAGGATGACCCCGATGAAGAGGAAGAAGATGAGGAGCCCCAGCTCCCTCATGCTGGCCTGCAGGGTCTTCCCCAGGATCTGGAGCCCCTTGGAGTGTCTGGAGAGCTTGAAGATCCTGAAGACCCGGACCAGGCGGATGACCCGGAGGATGGCCAGGGACATGGCCTGCTGTCCGTTGCCCTGGTGCTCCGCCAGCTCCAGACCCAGTGTGATGAAGTACGGCATGATGGCCACGATGTCGATGGTGTTCATGATGTTCTTGAAGAAGGCGGGTTTACTGGGGCACGCCAGGAACCGGACCAGCAGCTCGAAAGAGAACCAGATAATGCAGAGGGTCTCCACGATGAAGAACGGATCCGTGAAGGGGTTTGGCTTCTTGGCGCGCGCGGTGCCGTTCACCGCCAGCCGGTCCTCCAGAGTCCTGGCCTCCTCTCTGAACTCCGGTAGGGTCTCCAGGCAGAAGATCACGATGGAGATCAGGATGACGAGCACGGACACGATGGCGATGCCCCTGGCGGGTCCGGAACTCTCCGGGTACTCGAACAGAAGCCAGACCTGCCGCTGGAACTCGTTCTCGGGCAACGGGCGCTCCTCCTCCTTGATGAAACCCTCGTCCTCCTTGAAGTTCTCGATCACCTCCTCCCCCAGCTCGTAGAACTTGATCTCCTCCATGAAGATGTCCACCGGCACGTTAACGGGTCTCCGGAGCCGACCCCCGGACTGGTAGTAGTAGAGGATGGCGTCAAAGCTGGGTCGGTTCCGGTCGAAAAAGTACTCGTTCCGAAGGGGGTCGAAGAAGCGCATCCGTTTCCGCGGGTCCCCCAAAAGCGTGGCGGGGAACTGCGCGAGAGTCTTCAGCTGCGTCTCGAAGCGCAGACCGGAGATGTTGATGACCACGCGCTCGCAGCAGTCCTGGTTGTCCACGCGCTCCGGGTCGTACACGTCCTGGGCTGACAGCGCGGCCAGAGCCACCGTCTCGTCCAGGTTCTCACCGGGAACCACGGTCATCTTCACCCGGACACGCTCCAAGCCCTCTGCGCGCGCGTCACCAGCCGAACGTATCCGCGTGGTTCTGGATCTGGTTCTGGATCTGAGGCAGTGCTGTTGGCATGTCGGTGTCCCCCCCCCCTCCGCCTCCTCCGCCTCCACCGCCGCTCACCTTTCTGTCTGGACCGGATCACGTTCAACGCATCTTAAACAGCTCTGCCCTCCCCGGGCTGACGTGTGAGCGCGCGCTCTCTCGCCTGGAGGGGAATGAAAACAAAAAACATCACGACCCGAAACCTGGTCCTCCAAAACCCGCAGATGTGGTCTGGAAATAAGGATTTCAACGGGGGGACACGGACACCCGAGGCTCGTGCGTAAAGGAGGCACGTGAAGGTGAATCTTTATGATGACGTAAATAAAAACGTGTTGTTATTTTTTTTCATCCAAAAACAAACAAACAAACAAATACCTCAGTGGATGAAATGAAAACACTCGGATAATAATAATAATAATAATAATAATAATAATAAAACTGACTTTATTTATATAAAACTTTTACAGATAAACGTTTGAATATTTTAAAGAAAGAAAGTAAAAGGTTACAAAAAAAACTCAACTAAAACTAAAAATATAAAATGTACTTTAGGATAAAGACGGGAAAATGTCAAAATAAGAATAATAGAAAAGGAGACAGAAGTGCTTATAAGTAATTGAAGATGACGTCACAAATATAGATAACAATAGAGTTAACAAAAGTGAATGTAAAGAAAATATTTTTTAAAAATTAAAAATATATATACAACATTTTATAAAATCTAAAATTGGAATTATAATAAAAATAATAAAAAAAGAGGATAAGAATAATGAAAGGCAGATTCAAAGAAAATTAAAGATGATAATAAAAAATAGAACACGAAAATAAAATAAAAAACAACCATAAAAGATAATAATAAATAAATATAATAGACAAAATAAAGAAAAACAAAAGGATAATAAACAAAAATATAAAAAGAAAAAAGTACAACAGAAAACTAAATATAAAAGACAAAAGAAACGAAAATATAAGACAGATATAAGAACAAAAGTTAAAGGTAGAAACATTCTGTAACATTCTTTGATCTGCTCAGTTTGACTCTTCTGTCATGTTTATTAAATTTGCTTGTTTGTACTTTTGTTTTTTATTCCGCAGGTATTTAATGTGAGGTGTTTCCGGTGGCGGACCTGCTGTCAGGAAGGTGAGGGGGCGGGGCTTGGTGTAATGAAAGGGCGGGGCTTGCGTGAGGGAACTTCTCTGAGGACTGATGGAAAGAAAGTTTCTGGGCTGTAGCTCAGTGCCGTGACGTGTTTTCTTAAAATAACCGGATTCCTCCCAGAGCTGCAGGAAAAGTTTCTTTCCCATGGACCGACCCGAGGGAGACGACATGAAGAAGAACAACACAGAGAAGAAGAAGGAGGAGAGTCATTCAGAAATCCTACAAGTCACAGAGCGGTGGCGGACTCACACACTTCTCTTTGATTTCTGCTCTTTCTGAATACATAATGTATTATTAGGTGTGAAGATAAATTCAGTTTTCATAATATGAATAATTTGCTATTTTAAACGAGGCACCAGAGCGCCGTTGGTGTAAACAAACAAAAGCATCTCAGAGAGGCGCGTTCACCGCGGGGCTGCGTTTCCATGACAACATCATGGAGGTGGAGGGGAAACTGCAGCACTGAGAGAAATATAAAGTTTGTTTTTTCTTATAACGTTTTATAGCTCCGCCCACTTTAGAATCCGGCCAAGATGAGCCCGGGTTCATGAAAACCAAGCTAAATATCAATTTAATCCAGTGAGGTCCAGAGTCTGGAGACCTGTTTGACCTTTGACCCACGTCACTATGCTAATAGGTTGTAAAGAAAGAGGGGCGGCGCAAATCAACATGAACCCAAAAAGGGGTGGGGCCTAACTCAGGTCAAATCTGCTTAACCTTATTAATTAGGATGTCTTGGTGTCTGTCACCACCTAACTCCCTGTTTACTGTGAGCTCACGGCCTCTTACACACACACACACACACACACACACACACGTCCACATGTTGCCTAAATGTCACCCATCTCTCCGGTGGATTCTTCCTCCAGCAGCTGGTCCAGGTTTTATTTGGCGTGCATGGCCTCCAGCATAAAGTGATGAGGTCATCCA
The DNA here is from genome assembly GCA_009660295.1 of Lophius piscatorius. Taxonomy (NCBI): domain Eukaryota; kingdom Metazoa; phylum Chordata; class Actinopteri; order Lophiiformes; family Lophiidae; genus Lophius; species Lophius piscatorius. The sequence goes on from VRLP01001703.1 coordinate 100,382, forward strand.
GTCACATGACCAGCCTTAAATGTCACATGACTATGAGGAGCGCTTGACCATCAGATGAACAGCAGGTTGTTTTGACTCCTCATTCATCTCACATCTGATAAACACACACACACACACACACACACACACGGCAGCTGCGTCAAACTTCATAAATCACAGCGACGGTTCTGGAAGTGCTGCTGAGGCCCAGATGATCAGAACAAATAAACAAGTTGGACTTAAAGGAATGAAACAAAAACTGGATCAACAACAGCTGAGACACTTTTAGCAAAGAAAAAACCAACTAAGTAACAAGTGTAGAGTTTGGTGACACTGCCCCCTGTGGTGTCTGGTGGTACTGCTCCGTCTCCTCCATACGAGTTTTCAGCGCTATAAACGTTCCCAGTTAAAATTGTTTGCAAAAATAAATGTAAAAACTGTCAAATGGCAAAAAAAAGAACGTAAAATTCAAAATAATATATCACTGTTGTAGAATAGGGGAATTATCTTGAATAAAGAAACGGAAAAAGAATTTCAGAATTTACTGTCAGAATTTGTTGAAAACAGAATTTTGGTGTAAAAATAGAAACTTTTTGTAAAAATAACAGAGAGAAAGCATAATAATACAAGCATTTCATTACTATAAAAGTATTTACTGTAAAATAATTTACTGTAATGTCTTTTACATGGTCATTTTATTTTTTTTATGGTGAAATTCTGTCAATATTTTTCAAAAAATTATATATATATATTTAAAAAAATTTTTACAGTGTACCACAGTTTTCTGAGAAAGGACAACAACCAATGATGGTCCACGATATGTTCTGTAGGAACCAATACAGAACCCTGAGGGACGCCACGGAGTACCTGACATACGTCCGAACGTTCAGTGACATCACAGCATGCGGAGTGACCTCTGACCTTTGTCCGCTGCTAAAGTCTCTAGAGACTACAGGGATTAATTAAAAAATTAAAAAATTCTTCTGGGTTAAATTCACCTTCAAATTCCTCCTGACGGATCAGATGTCCTCTGCTGGTGACTTATGACATCATCAGTCTGAAGAGCTCTGATGCTCATCTTCATCATGGACTGATGGCCTTCAGCCTCATCTCCTCTCGCCCCTCAGCAGCAGCGGCCGTCCATCACACTGTGAGTGTGAGGTGCTGATGAGCCCAGTGCATGATGGGTAATAGAGGCCATAACAGCCTGCCACCGGTGACCTCCTGTGATTGAAGACTCAGCCGCACTCACGACTCAGACTGAAAGTACGACCCGAGGGTCAGAGATGGAGGTCAGAGGTCAACGGTCCCTCAGCAGAGTGAGCCTCACTTTCATCCTGAGATTCAGGAGGAGATGTTGGGTTGGGTGTAGTACAGAACTACAGTACTACAGCACAGTACTACAGAACATGAGTACAGAACTCCAGTACTAGAGTACAGAACTAAAGTACTCCAGTACTAGAGTACAGAAGTACAGTACTCTAGTACTGGAGTACAGTGGGGTCTCTGGGGTCTCTGGGGTCTCTTGGGTCTGTGTTTTTGGAATCGTGGCCTCTCGGGCTGCGGTTTCTGTTTTCTGACTCCAGTGTTCCCAGAGCGTTTGGACGGCGCTGGTTCCGTGATTGATGGAGCTATTCTTGTTTCTGTGACCCGTTACGTAAAAACAAACCCAGTCAGAGCCCAGAAATACCAGCAGGCTTTTCAGGACAATCACTGTTTGCTTTAGTCCAGGACCATCAGTCAACCCCCCCCCTCAAAATTAGTCACATTAGCAGCGCCGCAGCTGTGGACGGACGTTATTGATGTGGCTGCGTCTGGGGGGTGGGGGGGGGGGGGGGGGGGGGGGGGGGGGGGGGGGCATGCCGTCCAGACACACAGAAACCAAAATGAGGGAAAGACATGAAGATGTTAGGAGGGGGGCGGGGCTTCCAGGAGAAGGGCGGAGCTTCCATTAGGAGGGTGTTGCTTCCAGGAGAGGGGCGGAGCTTCCAAGAAAAGCAGGCAGTGAAGCCTTTCAACATATTCCAAAAGCGTTTTGGATGTTTCCGGATAAAAAAAAAAATCAGACGCGTCTCTGTAAGGGTCTGTGGTCACGCCAAAGTCGGAGGAAGGGCTCCCCGACTTTGGCGAGGAGATCATCTGAGGAGAAGGTGACGTTGGGCCGTGAGCATTTGTTTCCTACGTTAGCATTTTTACGGCTTACATAAATCCTGGTTGTAAATTTTGACCTCGACTCGATTTCTTTGAACGATAATCCAGAACCCAGAGGAAGAATCTTTTGGTCCCAGGAGAACCCGGGTGAGGTTGAGTTCACGGCATCACTGCGGCGCCGCAGCTGTAGGTGACGGTACCGTCTGACGGCTTACATTTAGAGCCAGCGTTAACCGGGTCCAGGCCGCCGTGGAGGAAGCAGCAGGACCCGAGTTCATCGCTTTGCATGCTGGGAGGCTTTTTGCTGAGGCGTGTAATCTCCTGATGCGTGCCTCGGAGACGAGAGAATCCTGTTGTCACGGCAACCGGGAGACGGCGGGGGTCACCTTCAGGAGCCGACGGCCTCCGGCTTTTATTTTGAAAGGGCCGTATTTTATTTTTGGATGTTTGTATCTTAATATCATGAAAAATAAGTCAATAAATAATATTCAAATGAATTTAAAGAAAATAAATAGTAGTTGTTTGCGTTCAGTCAACATGAACCTATGAAATTATTATTTATTGTTATTATGATGATGATGATGATGATGATGATGATGATTTCTTCCAGCAACTGAAATAATGACATTATTGAATTTTTTATTTTATACAATATTTTTTCTCATATTTATTTTCATAGAATTAACATATTCACTTTGTTTGTGATCGTATTTTATACATTTAAAAAATGACCGGAAATTACGGTAAAAAAAATGTAATTTATGGAAAATACTATATTATCATAATACTATAAAATCATTACTTTGAAAGTATTTTTCTGTCTAAATTATAGGTTTTTCTGGTATTTATTTAAATTTAACAGTTATAAAAAGCCTTTAACCATTTAGCATTAGCATAACATCATTTCCACAGTCACATGATTCGAAAAAATAATGCGATATATTTATGCAATAATGTTGATTTTATGTAATAACTATCTAACTTCAGATTGTTGACATCATGTCGATGTTTTTAAATGTTAAATTACAGTAATTTTTTTGGGGTACAAAACACAGCTGAAGATATCTTACTGTAAATTAAACAGATTTTTTTAATACATTTTTTACAGTGTAAATTATAATGACCCAATAATCTGAGACACTGGGACAGGAAATGAGCCAAAACTAGCATCTAACCCGGGCTCCAGGATATCCGCTCCCCCTCAGTCGTCCTCAGGTTTTGTCCTTCGCCTCCTCCCTCCCGTCTTCATTGCGGTCTCCGTCTGAAACCCAAGACCTCCATCCTTCCTCGGTTAGCTCGCCACGTGAAACCGCCGCCGCTCGCTGGGTAGAGGTGTTACTTCTGCTTCCTGCTGTGAAGAACGTTCTCCGGAGGGTTGAACTTTGACCTCAGGTTGGAGTTTAAAAAGTCGAGGGGGTGACCAACATTTACGGGGTTCGCTCTCTGAGGAGCATGAACGCCTGGACCAAAGTTTTAATGCAACCAACGCACCGCTTCCTGAGATGTTGCGCAATCCGTGGCGTGGAGTTTATATGCTTAAATCCTTGTTGGTGCTAGAAAATCATCGCTGGGGTTCATCCAATGGGAACTATGACCGACTTTACTGAATGTAAATCGAATCCCTGCAATGAGCTCTGAAGTATTTCTCTCAGATGCGGCAGTGAAAGTATTTCTTGGCGGCGGCGGCGGTGAGGGAGAGCAAACGGCGAGCTGAAGCTAATGGTCAAAGAACCCGGCCGAATCGTTCTCTCCAGAGGATGATGATTAGACTCAGCTGTCATCACAGCTGAATTTAAGAAGGTAAGGAGCCCCGAGGCCGGAGGGGGGGGGGGGGGGGACAGCTGGGGTTGGGGGTGTCAAAGTGATGTAATTCACTGGATGTCAGTGAATGTGTCGTCTGGGGGGGAAGCCCCCCCCCCTACCCGCCGAACCGGGCCTCCTCAGAATCATCTTGCTCATCAGTTCGAGCAGCGAGAGGTCTCCCCCCTCGTCTCGAAATAGATGCAGACACACATGTGGAGCCCCTTCATGGTACCGGTCCTCCTGCTGTGAGGGGTGAGGGGGTCCATGGTGGATCACCATGGTGGTGGATCACCATGGACCACAGACAGGAGAGCCACGATTGTCCTTGGTTACTGTTGCTACGGCTCTCATGTCACATACATAACATCCGCTAACGACTTTCATTTCTGTCGAGTCTAAGGTCAAAGGTCGGCAGCTCACTTAACAAATGTCATGATATATTTCTATTAATTAGCGTTAGCATTATGACGACGTCGTCTCCCTTCATAAAGCTAAAGACAAAATCAAAGATGATCCTGAGACAACAGGTAAAATACATGCTAAAATGCTAACATTAGTGTCATGTTGCGACATGCTATCATGCTAACATTAATGACACGTTGTTAGATTTGTTAGACATTAACTCATAGCTAAGATTAGTGACATATTTTGATATGCTAATATGCTAACATTAGTGAAATTTTGTGACATGCTAAACTTAGCTCACAGCTAACAACAGTCTCATGAAAGAATAAAAATTTACATTGACATTGGTCAGCTAGCTAGCTAGCTAGTAACGTATTGTGACATGCTAATATTAGCTAACATTTGCTCCTATTAGTGACATGTTGTGACTTTTGTTTTGGAAAAGTTGCTCCCTGGACATGCCTGATGAACAGAAGCATTCTGGGAGATGTAGGAACAGCCTGAGCAGAGATCTGGATCGAATGGGGTCCCGATAAAAAACTGTATCATGGTGACTAGGATGTACGTGGTTTTTAAATGAGCTGCTGGTGACTGACAGCCGACGCCATCTGACGGACACGACGGGTATGATGGATGATGGATGATGTTAATAAATTACACAAAATGCCGCAGCTTCCTGTTACAGCAGCGTGACGGCGAGGGCGAGGTGACGACGGCTGCTGATGTCAAATAAAAATTGAGAGGGGAGGGGCTGGAGGATCCATGTCCTTGTCAAGGACCTAATTACCTGCAGTGGGACTGGTAGGTGGGTTTGGGGTGTAGGGGGGGGGCAGAAATTACCCTATTAATTCCGAATCCGTCCTCTGTGACAGCTCGCCCTTTTATGACACCGTTTTTTTTCCTGAGACGCGGTGTTAGCCGCTGACCTGGAACCTGAAATATTATTATTTCATGATGATCATACTAATGATTTGTGGTAATAATTATTCGTCATGGAATAATACGCCCCTCGTAATGTCTTTGCCCCTCGTTTAATATCCTTGTCTTTGATTGGCTGTTGGTGATTTTGGGCCCCTCCCTTCTCTGCTAATTTAAATGTAGTCAGATTGGAAAGATCAGTTAGGATGAAGTGTGAGAGCAGCTTTGAGGAGGATGAAGAACGGACAGGCGGTTGGTGCTGATGACGTACTGGTGGAGGTATGGAGGTGTCTAGGAGAGACGGAGGTGGAGGAAGTGACTCGATGGGGTCGACTCTATCTTGGAAAGCGAGAGGAAGCCTGAAGAATGGAGGAAAAGTGTTCTGGTGGCTGTTTTTTCCAGAACAAGTCTGTAGACCTCCACCAAAGCCACTAGCTGGCTTCTACCAGCCGGTTTCATTTTAAGAAAAGCCAACGTTGGATAATTTTACTTCCCTTAACCACCAATATTATCTAATTAAATCTATTATAGTCAACATTAGCGAATTTGCCAGCTAACATAGCTCAGGTCAAGTCATTTTAGCTTAGGCTTAGCTTCTTTCAAGTCTCATAGCTAATGTTAGCCTCCTTCAGCTGTAATAGCTAAGTTTAGCTTCTTTCAGGTTCATCACTAATGTTACGTCTTCCAGCTCTTGTAGCTAGTGTTAGCTTATTTCAGCTCTCATTGCTAATGTTACGTCTTACAGCTCTTGTAGCTAGTGTTAGCTTATTTCAGCTCTCATTGCTAATGTTAGCTTCAATCACCAGAGCTACTAGCTTGTTCCTGCAGTCTTTGCCCCAAACCCAGATGAGACCCCTAATTAGCCCATCAGGACCGCTGGGATCAGTGTGCTTAAGCTAAGCGTAGCTAAAACGTAGCATTCATGCTGTTGTGCTAGCATTTTAGCATGTTAGCGCCGAATTACCTGCTCACTCAGGATCTTTACAGTTTTTTCTCTGCTTCAGCAGTTTTTGCTCTCAGATGGTTTCCCCTCGGAGGCGTGAGCCGGGTGCGCTGAAGGGCGAGGACAGGTGCAGCACGCCGTCACTCTTCTCTAAGTATAGACGACCACGCCCCCTTTCCTCAGCCGCCACCAGCCCAGCATTCCTGCAGGGAACAATACAGTGGCTCAGATGTCTGCAACTGAAAGTCCTCCCGCTGTCACGCCGCCACATCTCCATGTCCTCCTGACGTGACCCCCCGTCCTGACAAACAACAACATTTACAGAACGACGTCGCCATGACAACAGACGATGCTCACCAGGTTAGCGACGAGCGTGAGGTCGATGACGCTCAGTTTACTGTTATAGAAGTGTAACCCTTAGGAGATCACGCCGGCACGATCCCTCGCCCTCCGTGTTTGGAGTCGGGAATTGTAACTAAGTCGGTCAATCGAGTTCTTTACGTGAGTAGAGGTACTTGTACTTAGTCTGAGTATTTCCATTTAATGCTACTTTATACTTCTACTCCACTGCATTTCTTTTCAAAATCTTAGTTTCTTTTTAGATTAGAAACTAGTCAGTTGATTCTTGGTAAGGGGGTCAGTTGGTTCATGGTAAGGGGGTCGGTTGATTCATGGTAAGGTGGTCGGTTGATTTATGGTAAGGTGGTCTGTTGGGTCATGGTAAGGTGGTTTGTTGGTTCATGGTAAGGGGGTCGGTTGATTCATGGTAAGGTGGTCTGTTGGGTCATGGTAAGGTGGTCTGTTGGTTCATGGTAAGGGGGTCGGTTGGTTCATGGTAAGATGGTCGGTTGGTTCATGGTAAGGTGGTCGGTTGATTCCTGGTAAGGTGGTCGGCTGGTTCTTGGTAAAGGGGTCCGTTGGTTCATGGTAAGGGGGTCAGTTGGTTCATGGTAAGGGGGTCAGTTGGTTCATGGTAAGGGGGTCGGTTGATTCATGGTAAGGGGGTCGGTTGATTCCTGGTAAGGTGGTCGGTTGGTTCTTGGTAAGGTGGTCGGTTGGTTCATGGTAAGGTGGTCGGTTGATTCATGGTAAGGGGGTCGGTTGATTCCTGGTAAGGTGGTCGGTTGGTTCTTGGTAAGGTGGTCGGTCGGTTCATGGTAAGGTGGTCGGTCGGTTCATGGTAAGGTGGTCGGTTGGTTCACGGTAAGGGGGTCAGTTGATTCTTGGTAAGGGGGTCGGTTGATTCTTGGTAAGGGGGTTGGTTGGTTCATGGTAAGGTGGTCGGTTGAATCTTGGTAAGGTGGTCGGTTGATTCCTGGTAAGGGGGTCGGTTGATTCATGGTAAGGGGGTCGGTTCATTCTTGGTAAGGGGGTCAGTTGATTCATGGTAAGGGGGTCAGTTGATTCATGGTAAGGGGGTCGGTTGATTCATGGTAAGGTGGTTGGTTTATTCATGTGTGTCGTTCAGAGTTATTATCTGGGTTCTTGTTGGGTACATCATCTGGGCCCGGTTCTGGTCTCAGTGAGGATCTAACCTCGGACCCTGTCGGAGGTTCTACTTTAACTACATCACTTTTTTATTTCCTCTTCCTTAAACTTTAACAAACCTCGTTAATAATCAACACGATGACCCGGTGGACATGTTGGAGACCGGTACTGGACCAGATCCAGTATGAAGAGGGTTTTGTTACATATTGATGATCTTTATTGATCTGTTCACACCTCAGTTCAAATATTAACAAGGTGGAAGAGTGGACCATGTCCCGAAACAGAGCCGGGGTAGATCCGGGGTCTTTTTCTGTTCAGAACCATCGGGTAGAACCTCTGAGGCGAAACCAGTTTGGTTCTATAGGACTGTTCCTGGTCCCATAGGACATCATCCTCTGTTGGTAGACCAGCAGCTGGTTCTGGTGGAGGAGTTCTGAAGTCATGCATCACGATGTTCTGGTGATGGATCTGGTCCTTAGGACAACAGAGTCCTACCCTCAGACCAGCCGGGAGGAGATGGTTGTAAATTAATCATAACGAACAAACACGGACCAGGAAGTCCAACACACCTCTGTGGATTCAGTCGGGTCACGTGACCCGTCAGAAGAACATCCGCGGCATTATCATCAACAGTCATCAGATTATTCAGTCAATGATCGACTCCAGAAGGTCCGATTCATAGAGTCCAGGTATGATTCATAGAGTCCAGCTTCAAGATGAGGGTAGAACCATCTCCAGAGTCTGGGAGAGAAACCTGAACCAGTTTGATCTGAAGGAACTGAAGTTTAACAAAGTCAGATAAATTGGTGCTGGGATTCTGTTGAGGGTTCCTGTAGGAACCTGTTGATTGATCCTGTAGGAACCCGTTGATGGATCCTGTTGGAACCTGTTGATTGATCCTGTAGGAACCTGATGAGGGTTCCTGTAGGAACCTGATGATGGATCCCGTAGGAACCTGTTGATGGATCCTGTTGGAACCTGATGAGGGTTCCTGTAGGAACCTGATGTGGGTTCCTGTAGGAACCTCATGAGGGTTCCTGTAGGAACCTGATGAGGGTTCCTGTAGGAACCCGATGATGGTTCCTGTAGGAACCTGTTGATGGACCATGTAGGAACCTGATGAGGGTTCCCGTAGGAACCTGTTGATGGATCCTGTAGGAACCTGAGGAGGGTTCCTGTAGGAACCTCATGAGGGTTCCTGTAGGAACCTGATGAGGGTTCCTGTAGGAACCTGATGAGGGTTCCCGTAGGAACCTGTTGATGGATCCTGTAGGAACCTGTTGATGGTTCCTGTAGGAACCTTGGATGATGGGAAGAACCTTGGATGAAGCTTTGAAGACGAGGTTTAAAGAATCAACTCTTTCTGACCTTTGACCCTAAGAAGGTCTTTTTTCATCAACATGTTGGTGTTTATATATGAAGGACTGACGTTCAGCGTTCTGATGAAACATCTATACAATAGAAGAAGAAGACCGCCATCCATCAGACCTCATCCTGTCCTCAATAAAGACCGCCCTCCACAAATCCAGATTCTGATCCCGCAGATTATGGTCAGATATTATGGTCTGGATCTGGGCCACAGGGCGAACAGGGGTGGATGACAACACAGGAAATTCCTTCATCTGCTCCAAACTTTAATGGGTTTCTGTTTCGGCAGAAGCTCCGCCCACCACACTTAAAAACAGTCAAGCTAACAACATCAAAGAATTATTCTTTCCCCTCTATGTCTTGGTTTTTTTCCCTTTTCTTGTTGATGTTGTTATTTCGGTGACTGTAATAAAACTGTAATAACACAGTAAGTAGCGAAGTAGCTATTATAATAATAATAATAATAATAAAACTGTAATAACACAGTAATAGCTGGTTAATTCAACTACAGCAAAAACAAACTGTTTCTGAGGATAACAACTAAAGGCTAACCAAGATTTTATGAAAAACAGTTAACAGCCCATATAATAATACAATAATAATAATAATAATAATAATAATAATAATAATAATGTAATAACACAGTGATAGCAGTTTAATACAACTTAAGTACGGAAAAAGCTTTGAACATAAAAAAAAAAAAAAGAATGGCACCTCTCAGCTTCCGTACATACTTTTCCCTAACAGGCAATTTTTCTTTAATTTTCTTTTTTTGGGGGGGGGGTTGTTTGGACTGATTATGTCACTTGCTTTCTTTTACGTTTTTCTTCTTTCTGCTGTTTTCAATAAACTGAGCCGTATTTTTATCACCATTTGCGGATATTAGAGAGAATATCTGCGCTGCCGTCTGACGCTGGAGGATCTAGTACCTATTTTCTATCGAACTGGTTCGAAGGGCTAGTTCGGAGCCAAAGCCTGACTTAGCACCAGTTCTTTGCTTTTCGACAGCCTAAGCACCAGCTCCTGGCTCTCGAAACTGGTGCCAGACGAGCACCAACTCTTTTCTGGTCTAGAGTCAAGAACCGATTACGTTATGCGGTGATGTAATGGCGTTGGCGTGGCTCTGACTTGGCTCCTTGCCGACGGAATGGCAAACAGGTTGTTGGGAGGGGGAGGAGTTTTAACCAACCAATCGCTGGCACTCGCACCGGCACCAAACTAGCACCAGGTTTGTTTTTGTGCGGTGGAAGAGGGTTATTAGCTGAGGGTCATCTGGTAGGATGGAGTTCAGCTGCTCCGATTGGCTGCTGGCATTTAAAACCCGCCGTTACTCTGTGGTTCTGGATTCCTCTTTGGATCAGCACCGAACTCAAACAAGCCTGCAGTGTTTAACTCTGGTTTAATGCAGGCCCTTTTCAACCAGCTCCAATAATCTGCGGAGGAAAAAACCTCTGCAGGCGTGGAAGCCTCCATCAGACGCTGTGGTTTAATGAAACTTTCCAAAAACACAAACATCCCCCCCCCCAGAGAGAGAGAGAGAGAGAGAGAGAGAGAGAGAGAGAGAGAGAGAGAGAGAGAGAGACAGAGAGAGAGAGAGAGAGAGAGACAGAGAGAGAGACAGAGATAGAGAGAGAGAGAGAGACAGAGACAGAGAGAGAGAGAGAGAGAGAGAGAGTGAGGAGTTTACTCTGTTTGGACAGAGTTCTGAATCCTCATCAAAGCAGCGACAGAAGCTCAGGGAGAAGATCTCCTCCATGTTTCTCTGCTGCTCCAGTTTCCTCACAAAATAAAAGCCAGCAGAGACTCGGAAACGCGGCTGGAAGTAATTAGTGCCGAGCCGAGAGGAGCAGGAATCCGTGTGTCTGATATCTGGTTTTATTCTGAGGAGGACTCACACACTGATTATCTTCACTGAACTCCATCCACCAGGAACTGGAAACATCTTCCGCGCAAATCATCCAGTGGAAACTTTGGGTCAGCTGCTTCCACCTGATTCCAACCCAAACACACTCAAACTTTCCTACCAAGAATTAAGGATCAGTAAATCTCAGCTTTTCCACTGATTACAGAGTCCCGCGGGCAGAAAACGCCGAGCGGACAAAAGGATGTGGACAGGGCTCTGATGCTCTGCCGTGTTTTTACGGTGTTTTTTAAATCAGGTGTTTGCGAAAAAAAACTGGTAGAAATATAGTTTAGGCGCAAACTGTAAAAACTGTTCATAGGTATTACGGTAAAAAAGGTTTCAATAGGTGGTGGATGCTGTGAATTCCCATAAATTGATAAATTAACATAGATTGATTAACATAAATAATTACTTACAGCCATGAAACAATGTGGAAATACAGAATTTTACAGTAAAAACACAAAATTTGGGTTAAAATTAACAGAAGAACACCATATTGTTACCGTAAAATATCGTAGAGTCATACCTAGCGTTAAGTGTTTTGACTGAAATTGACTCTAATCTGCTTTATAGTGTATCTGCTGTTTCTGTCATAGGTTACTGTAAATGTGGTTTACAGTATAATTGGCATTTTTACGATAGGTTACTGTAAAACAGTTTAACGCATATTTCTCACTTTTACAACGTTTACTTAAAAGCGTTGAAAGTGTAGTTTTTATTATTACAATAGGTTACTGTAAAATAATTTACAATATGGAAGCCATTTTACAAACAATTTACTGTAAAGCAGTTCAAAATATAGTTGATTTTAAAATAGCTTACTGTAAAATAGTTTACAGTGTAATTGTTATTTTTACAATAGGTTACTGTAAAATAATTTATAATATAGCCGTTATTTTTAAAATAGTTTATTTTAAAACAGTTTAAAGTGTAGTTGTTGTTTTTCCAATAGGGTTACTGTAAAATAATTTACAAAATATCAATCTTTTTTTTTTATAATAGATAACTTTAAAACAGTCTAAAGTAGTTATTTTCGAGAAACGATAACTGTAAAATACTTTAGAGTAAAGGTATTCTTTTTTACAATACAATACTACCAATCCGTAAAAAGTCATCTTTCGATAGGATCGAAAATGTGTTTTTATTTTTATGGTAATTTACCGTAAAGTGTCATTTATAGTCACTCTATTTTTTTACGGCAAAAATTCCAGCAACCACAACTCCCGGCGTTTTACCGTAAATTAAACTGATTTTTGTTTTTTTGTTGTAGCTTCAATTATTAGTTTATTATTCATTCAGTGTTTATTTTTCCACAATGCTGTTTTTATAGTAGCAGTGAAGTCAATTTCAAAGAACACAACCGTGGAATCTGTGATTTAGACAGAATAATAATTTTACAGTAGTGACATTATTGTATTTCCATCTATTTTAACGAACGTTTTGCATTTCCGCTGTAAAATTCCGGGTTTTCCGCGTTATTTTCCATTTGAACAACTTTTTATTGGAATTTTTACCGCCGATTTTACAATGAAAAAACAACAAGGACCAAAAGGAGGTGAAGGTTCAGGTCTGCTGATTCACTTCCTGCTCATCGTTGTCGTGTTCCCGCTTGTCCGTCTTCATGGGCTCGCTGCCGGCGCTGACGGGACCCGTCTGGGTTTCTGGGTCACGCGGCGCTTTGTTTCTGAGCGAGCGTTTTCTCAATGTCTGTCAGTCAGTAATCCTCCGTCATTCGACGTCTGTGGGGGTTCTGGCAGCCGGTTGCTTTGGTTGCCAGAACTGGACCGGCAAAACATATGTCGACCGTGTACGAGTCATTTTTCTGGAACCAACTATTCCATGCACAGCCACAGGGGGGCGGAGCCTATCCCAGCTTGATATTGAGCGGGAGGCGGGGTTTAACCCAGATAAATCAGCCAGTTCACACGGAAACCCGATAACCTTTCGTAACAGGTGTTCATGTTTTTGGACCGAAGGATGAAGCTGCAGAACCTGGAGGAAGGAAAAGAACATGCAACCTGGATTTGAACCTGCAACCTTCTTGCTGCGTGGCACCAGAACCGACCACAACAAAACAGTTATGCCGCTTAAAGCGCTTAACTTTCTTCTTTTTCTTTTTCTGACCTCATCGGCGCCTCCACCGAAACAACCCGGCCCGAAAAATTGGACAACATGCTCCACACAGAGAGACCCAGATTTGAACCCAGAACCAGTATCAAACCCTGGGGCAGGTCCAATCAATACAAAGTCTGTTTTTCTTTTCTAGTTGACTTTTATTTTGGTTGAATTGTCCCTTTAAACTGTGGAAAACGGGTCGATCTACCCGGTCCAGTAGTTTAGGGGATAATAACCGGACAGAACCTCAGAACATTCTGAGATCTTCTATATTTGAATGTTTATTCTCATGCAGGTTGATGTTGTTGGTTCAGGACCGACATGTTTACAGAACTAAATCCAGAGCTTTGACCAAAGAAAACAGATCTTTTCCAGTTCCTGGGCCACACTGTAAAAAAACGTTCTGTCCATTTTACAGTAAAATACTGTAAAAAAAAAAATAATAATAATAATAACAGTATATTAGAATCATTTCATAGCTTTACGTCTTGTTTCTGTGCACTGTAAAAAAAAAAGTATATTACACATAAGGTATAAAAGCAAATGAAAGAACAATGAAATACTACTGTAAAATTCAAAACAGTAGTAAAAACTTAAACTTAATAAAATAACAGAACATTAACAGGAAAATACCGTAAACTTTAATTTACTGTAAAAGTATCATTCTTTTCAAAATAACAGATTTTGTTGTAGCGCACATTAAAATTTACAGTAAAAATAAAAAAAAATGTTTAGCAAGAAACATGTTGTATATTTGTGAAAAGTTGTTTTATTTAATATTTTTAATTAATTTATAATAATATCAGCGTTTTTTTTTTTACTGTGAAATTCTGACATCATCTGCTGGTATTTTACCGTAAATTATGAGTTTCATTTTTTTTACAGTGTGACGCAGGTTTTTTTCCTGTTTCCTGGACTAGGAGTCGGTTCAGGACTTTACGAGGGGCCTTAGAGAAACTTTCAGATCAGCAACACCCCTTGACAGAACCACAGAGGTCCGGTTGAAGGAGGCGGACCCCCCTCTTCACACTGAAGCCCCCACCCCCGTCGGCGGTGGGAATGCTGGTTGCCGGGCAACACACACCCACAAACTGGAGGGAGAGGCAGGTGCCGAGGACTCGTGGTGCTGGTGGGTGGCGAGCAACGGTTGGCCCAAACACAACGTTCACCGGTCAGCGGGTCTATATTTAGTTCTGGATCCATTCCGCCAAAGAAAACAGATCCGGAATGAGTTCCACACCGATGAGACACGAGGCCCACCGAGACCAGGACCTGGATTTGGACCGTGACACAAAAGAACTGAATGTAGAGAAACCTCACAGCGGGAGGGGGGTCCACGGCGGTCCGGTGGGACCGGATCCAGTCCAAACAGTTTGGGGGATGCTGAATAAAAATAGGTGATAATGTGAGGGAAGAAAGCCGACTCACAAACAAACTGTTTTTGTCACTTTGTTTCCTGTTTTAGAACTTCAGAATCTTTAGTTCCACTTTCTGTGGTTCTGGTTTTGGATGTTCTTGCCAGCTTCCTGTCTGACAGGTTTGTTTATAGGACCGCTTCCTGTGGTTGACCTTTACCCTCTGCCAACTCCCGTAACCCAGTCAGATTCTCTGAACATACTTCATGATCAAACTGTCTGGACCCAGATCTCGGTCCTCAGGGTCTCGGTTTCTGTAGAACCACAGGTGTCCCGGTTTGACCCTTCACTGGAAAACCGCTGACACTCAGAGAACTCCGGACCAGAATGTGGGCGGGAAGATGACACCTCAGGAAACATAAAAGAACCAGTGTGTGTGTGTGTCTGTCTGTGCGTGTGTGTGTGTGTGAATGTCTGTGTGCATGTTTGTGTGTATTTGTGTGTGTATGTGTGTGTGTATGTGTGCATGTGTGTGTTTATGTCTTTGTGCATGTTTGTGTGTATGTGTGTGTGTGTATGTGTGCGTGTGTGACTGTGTTTGTGTGATTGTGTATTTCTGTGTACGTTTGTTTGGTGTGCGTGTGTGTGTGTGTGTGTACGTGTATCTGTGCATCTGAGTGTGTGTGTGAGTGCGTGTGTGTGCATGTGTGTGAGCGCGTGTGTGTGTATGTGTACATGTGAGTGCATGTGAGTGCGTGTGTGTGTGTGTGTGCATGTCTGTCTGTGTGTGTGAGTGTGTATGTGTATGTATGTGTATGTGTGAGTGTGTGTGTGTGTGTGCGTGTGTGTATATGTGTATTTGTATGTGTGTGTGTGTGTGCGTGTGTGTGTATGTGAGTGTGTGTGTGTGTGTGCGTGTGTGTCTGTGTATCTGCATATGTGTGTGTGTATGTGTATGTGTGTGTGTGTGTGTGTGTGTGTGTGTGTGTGTGTGTGTGTGTGTGTGTGTGTGTGTGTGTGTGTGTGTGTGTGTGTGTGTGTGTGTGTGTGTGT